>RCUC01137162.1:0-35220 GCA_003697995.1 Taxidea taxus jeffersonii
GACAGAGATCACAAGTAGGCAGAGAGGCAGGCAGAGGCGGGGGGAAGCAGGTTCCCTGCTGAGCAGAAAGCCCAGTGCGGGGCTCGATCCCAGGACCCTGGGATCATGACCTAAGCCAGGGCAGAGGTTTTAACCCACTGAGCCACCCAGGTGCCCCCTCAAAAAACTACTGTTATATTTTATCTTGGGCCACTGATAATATATTTTAACCAGTTTCTGCCTTCCACCCTCTCTGCCTCCCTCCCTTCCCCTCCCTCTTTTCTTTTCCCTTTCCTTCCATCCTTCCTCACCTGATAACTGCAAAGTAACACAATGCTTCTCTTCGACATCCAGAGTTTATTGCCTGAAGGAGGAAGCAGTGGCCCAATCTGGCTCAAAAAGCAGCCCAGGCCCACTGCTGGTAACAGAGCTTTCTGTTCTGTAGTCTGGCTGGCCAGGTAAGTTCCAGAGCCTGGGAGATAGGAGGGGGGAAGCTAAGCATTGCAGATAAGCTGGAAAAACCTCCCTAGCTCTTGCTTTCCCATCTACTAACATAGAACATTTTGGCTGAAGGAGTGTGTGTGTGTGTGTGTGTGTGTATGTGTGCACACATGCATGCATGTGGAAAGAGGTAGGCTTGAAACGGTAGGCTTTCAAGCACCAGGAATCCCCTCCCTTTCTAGCCTGGTACATTGAGATCTTTTGATGCCTCTGACCCATACTAAGTTTTAAGCTCGATACGGTCATCTTTATTGTGTATGCCATTCTTAGCATTTATGTATATTCATTTCGAAGAGCTGTTGTGCCCCGTGGGGCATATTTCAGTAACTGGTGATAACAAAATATAAAGTGTACTTCCCTGGGACGACCACTCTTGTGTGCTGCTGAAAACAGCCCATGCGTTAGGGGCCATAGCAGCTGTGTGACCTTGGGTGAGTTACTGTACTTCTCTGTGCTCAGTTTCCTTTTCTATAAAACGGAGGTGATGGTTCCTAACCCTGCTGGGAGGATTAGTTAAATGATATAGACTGTATGTAAAGCCCTTAGCAGAAAGCCTGGCAAACCAACGGAGCGGAGCGGGGATTCTAGTTCCCTCCCCCTTCCTTTCCCTACTAATTTTCTTCAGAGCTTGAGAATCTGCCAGGTAGTTAATAATCTGTTAACAAACACTTACGTGTTCTGCAGAAACTCAGTCTACAATGGATTGCTTTTGGAGAGGGAAGAATCTCCTTGCAGTGTCAATAGTCAACTCCAGTTAAGTCTTCGACCTCAGTGAGCCTCTCCAGTGTTGCCTGTTTCCGCTTTCGTTGCTCTGCTGTACCTGGGATTCTGGGAACTGGATTCCTCCACTTTGCTCTCACTGCCAACAGGGTGCCCTGGGCACATTCTCTCCTCTCTCCATTCTTTTGTGTCCTCTTTTGTAACATGGAGACAGTGGGATGTATTTAACCTTGCGAGGAGGGGACAGAAACCTGGGAAACCTCCATCAACCAGCTGCCCACTGTCGTTTGAACGTTGTCTGTTTCTCTCACGCCTGGTTTCTTTGGCAAAAGTCGTGACCTTATGCTGTTACAGAATCTGGACATTCTGCTATTACAGAATCTTGACAGACGCGCTCAGGTTGATTTTGGCTCTAGGGCTTCCCCACACTCGGGGAAGACCACCATGGGGAATGTTCCAGGTACCTTCCGGTTATCTGCGCACTTGAGTCTCCAGGAGGACGATCACTCCTTTTCAGTCTTCTTCCAGTCTTTCTGGTGATCTGAGGGCAGAGGTCCCATTCTGGTGTTTGGAGCACCTCTCAACACTCACCCTTGTCACTTTTGAACAAAGGCACGGTCACCCTCAGGCTGGAACCTTCGCCAGCGGTAGCATCTAGTGGAATCATGTGATCTGGATTTGTTTTGCATTGTGTTTCTTTTGAAGGTTATCTTCTTCTTTTTCTTTCTTTTTTTTTTTTTTAAATAAGGAATACCAGTTTTTTACATATGGTAGTGTTACAGGGTTTCATGAAAGATATTTACTTAATTTAAAATATGAGTTCATTTAAAAGGCTGTTGTTAATAGTGTAGGTGGCAGGGGGATAGGGCAGAGGTTGTGAGGGGAACGTGAGAATAGCCCATTTAGGAGGCACCAACTGAGTCATTCTCCTGCATTAGTCCCCAGATTGCTCACCTTGACTCCATTCCTGACCTCACCATTGACAAATAATATTGGGGCAACTCCTGTCAGCTTTGAAGTCAAGGGCAGCATCCTTGTCATCCTGTACAGGACATAGGGACCTGGTGGATTACTATTATTCATCTACTCGATAGCACACACTAGTAGATGCTATTGTTGAATGTGGAATGTCTTCAAGTGAAAGAATTCACATTTGTCATGACTCACAAACACTGAGGAGAGGGTTGAGCTGGTATCCCGAGGTGGGGCGCAAGGTGTGTGTGGGGAGAGGGGTTCCCAGTAATGGCTGCTTCTCCAAAATATGACATTTCCCAATTCTGCTCATAAGCAAATCTATTCCAGGCTGTCCAGAGCTGTGATCCTGGCCCAGGGGCCCACCATTCTCCCCCGTCGTGGCGGGAAGGATACTGGTCCTGGTGCAGTGCAATGTCCTAGCGGTTGGCTCTTCCATGGGGAAAATGTCCCAGATGGCCATTGGGATCCAGGCTTGGGACGATGAAGACATGGGACTTTACTCTGCTTGATGCCGCTATGTGGACTAGGATATCAAAATGATCTGTCAAAAAATGAAGTCACTTTTTGGGGGCACCTGGGTGTCTCAGTGGGTTAAAGCCTCTGCCTTCAGCTCAGGTCATGGTCCTAGGGTCCTGGGATCAAGTCCTGCATCAGGCTCTCTGCTCAGTGGGGAGCCTGCTTCCCCCTCTCTCTATGCCTGCCTCTCTGCCTACTTGTGATTTCTGTCTGTCAAATAAATAAATAAAATAAAATGAAGTCACTTTTTTATGAAAGATAAAAGCAGACATAATGATTGTGGCCTGATTTCCGAGCACTTGGCCTTCCTTAGTTTTGAAATACAAAGCCATTGCTTCCTTCTTACCATGAAAAGACTTTGCTGATCTTTTCCTACCCTGACACTACTCCATCCCTGACCTTGACCCCTCTGTGACCCTAGCTTAATCCCTTGCCTCACATCTTTCTTGGCCCTCTTCCATTCCTCACCCCAACCCTTGTTCCTCTGTGTCAGTTTTGCCTCTTGCTTGATAATTTAAAAATTGTTGAAAGTTGAATAGTTTGCTGCTTAAGTTGTACCAGAATGTTCCACCTTTAAAATGATGGGGTCTGGAAAACTCTGGGTTGAAGGTGAGGGCCTTTTGAGTTCTCTGCCTTCTGGGCCTGGCTCTGCCACCATCTCCCCACTTGACGATAGCTTTCACTTTCTGGGGCTCCATTTTCTCGTTGGTCACCAAAGGGATTTGGACCAGATGAGTGAGTCTCTTTATTTTTGGCTGTCGGTCTGCTCCTTGGTGTGATGGTGACGCCAAAGCTAATCTCCAAGGCCTCTTCCCATTTTCAAGTTCTGAGTCTGACCCTTGAGGACTGTACTTGAGTTCCGCAGCTGTGGGATGAGGAAGTGAGATCAGGACACCTGCTTGTTGTAGATGGAAGGCATCATAACAGGATACCATCAATACCGGAGCAGGACCTTTCTTTCTCTGGTTCACCCGATGCTCAGGACCTGGTGTGGCGCTGATACAAATGGGTTGAGGGAAAGAACACTAGGCAATTATTGCACATTTTGTGCAAAGCAATAAATAAGCCCCCAGAAGGCAAAATCTCTTTGGCTTCCCTGAAAGCATTACTGTACCACAGTACCTCAGTGGTGCTGGGGTGCAAGTAGGGGAGGAGAGAGGGAGTGAAGCTGTGGCTCTCTGAGTCTGGAACCGTGGAAGTGGGTGAGACCTGCCGTGTGCTTTCCTAGTCCTCTGCGCCCTTTGCTGGCAGTTTTCTGACAGCACAGATTCCAGGAAGAAGCCGCAGACATCCAGCAGTTGCTGCTGCATTCCTGTTGCAGCTGTTGGCTGAGCTCAGTGGCCTGTGGTCACCTCTGTATTCTTCAGACTGGCTGGAGCCGCAGTAAACCAGGAGAGGGGCCCCAGGTCTGCCTTCCAACTCAGACCCCTCCCCCATTCCCCTATCCTTAACACCCTCTGCTTGGAAAGCCACAAAGGACCTCGAGCAATCCCTGGGCTCCTCTTCTGCTCCTCATGGCTGAAAGAGGATCCCTGGGACACCAGAGGCTTAGAGGTACGATTCTATTTCAGTCCTTGTGCAAAACTGTAGAATGTCACACCATCAACACTTTCCTTCTGGATATTATTTTGATTGTTTTGCAATCTGAGAATGGGAGCCACCCTGTGGTCCTCCAGCGTTTGGTCTTGGCAGCTGAGACCATCAGGGGAGTGAAAGATCAGTCATTGCATGTGCTCAGAGGAGGTGTCCAAGAGAGGAAACTGTACCTTGACGTGCTGCCTTCAGAAGGGCCGCTGGACCAGCTGATCAGAGCTGGAAAGTGATCTCTTATGTCTTGGAACAGATGCAAGTACCAAGATGGATAGGACAGTGGTCACTTCACTGGAGGGCACAACTGCTGTCCCTAAAAAGAGTAGTTCTCTGCAGCCCAGAAAGGCCAGAGTGGAATATGACCCAAGAAAACCGTGAGATGGGATAGAGGGGAGAAGGGAGGTTTACTCTGTTATTGATGATCTGTGAATTTTAATCAAGGCATGGCAGTGGTAGAGGCTTGACCTTTCCTGGCTGACATGTTCCTTCTATCAGCCTGTTTCGAGGGCCGCTCTGTACCAACCATGATACAAAGGTGCCTTGTGTTGATACAGAGATGGGTTAGGTTGAGTGGCTTTAATGGGAATGCACTTTCGTGGGCTGGTGAAGTACGTGGATATGATATTAAGTGATCCCTCCCGGCATCCTCCCCTGGTGATGGTCCTTACCAAATGGGGGTCCTCATCTACTCTGCCTGCAGAAGGCACCTGCTTTCTTTGCTCTCCTGGGGGAATGTTCATGCTGGTAGTTCACTAGCTTTTGCTTCCCAGGTGGATGTTCTGAATGGTGGTGAGAGAATCAAACTGTGACACGATCATGAGAAGGTGGACTCCTATTTTGTAAGTAGCGTTCAAATCACGTATGTCGAGGAAGTAGACTCAGACTCAGGACCCCAGGCTTCTAGACAGGGCCCTGGCCCTGCCACTCATCTGGTAATGATACTTACAAATATGATCGGCTTCTTGCTTCCATTCATCTGGTCACCAGGAGGGATGGTTGCCCCCACACATGTACACACTACCATATGTACCCCAATCTCACAATACAGCCTTTGGAGCATTACTCTGAAAGATGCAAATAGATTATAGAGGGTTTTATTTGATAAAGTTTGCCAAACACTAGATTAAACCAAGTTATCCTGTGTTTTTTTTTTTTTTACTACTGCAGAACTTTTCAGGACCTTTAATATATGAACGTCGGGGATCACCATCCCCAGGGGGTACAAGTATCATATGCAGTAATTCCCAATCTTAGTTGATCATGAAATCCTTGTGTTATCAGGGAGCTTACTGAATTAATAACGTTCCTTGGAATCTGCTCTGAGAATTGCCAGGATGGATGGGTGGTTCTCACTGGGTGGTGATTTTGCCCCCTCGAGGACATTTGGCAATGTCTGGAGATGTTTTAATTGTCACAACTCAGGAGGGAGGACGAGTGCCACTAGCATTCGGTAGCTAGAGGCTGAAGGTTAGTGGCACCCAATACTCAGGACAGGTGCCCACAGCAAAGGTGTATGGTATAGGGTGGGGTTGGAAGCCCTCGTCTAAGGGGTCCCTAAAATACCTATTCTTCTCCCAGCTCTGACACTTAGCCATTTGGGTGGTTTGGTGTGACACCCTCCAACGCGATACGCCGGTTTACCTTGCGGGACCTCTGACCTTGAACGCCATTGCTCTCTAAAGGCAGGAGAGGTGAGGCCCTTCTGCCTCCTCCTTGTACATATCCACCCACTGCTGGCTCCAGAACCGCATATCTGTGTTTCCATATGTTCGGTAACCATGGTCTGGCATTTCTGGCAGCTCAGAGGCTGGTGGTGAGGTGAGAAGAACACGAAGTCTTCTTTCCTGGGTCTTGTTTTCACCCTCAGTGGCCAAGCTGGGGGAGCTTACTTTGCTCTGTTGCCCGAGAAACTTGGATTTCAGAATCCACTGCCTGCCAGGAGTTGTTCCCGCAGATGGAGCCGAGATTCCAGGCAGAATCTCCAGCTCATCATCTTTATGAAGTTTTTTTTTTTTTTTAAGATTTTTATTTTTTTATTTGACAGAGAGAGATCACAAGTAGGCAGGGAGGCAGGCAGAGAGAGAGGGAAGCAGGCTCCCCGCTGATCAGAGAGCCCGAAGCGGGGCTTGATCCCAGGACCCTGAGATCATGCCCTGAGCTGAAGGCGGAGGCCTAACCCGCTGAGCCACCCAGGCGCCCCGATCTTTATGAATTTTTAAAATCACCGATGGTTTTTATGGATACTCAAGGTATTCCAGCTTTCTGGGCTTCCTCTTGACCCCCACCCCCCACTTCTTCAGACATGCATTTTTCTCCCGTAACCAAAACACAGTAAGTAATGGAAATTCTGTCACAGGCTGGTCCACAGAGACTTGAATGGGACCGGGGCAATTATATTTGAAGCGAGGCGCTGTCATGACTAATTAGCCTCTTCCAGGAGTGAATTTTCCTGTGGACAGCTTGAGGGAAATCAGCCTGCCGCGCCTTGTGGTGCGGTCGTTGTAGGGTCCCTTCCTCCCCAGGCGTCGGAGGTGAGCAGTCTCCGAGGGTGCCCTGCTGTCCTGCCCCGCGCGAACACTGCAGGCTGAGGTGGGGGTTCACTTTGTGCCTGCTCTCTCTCGCCCCAGCCCTGATGCTTATTCTCATCACAGGGGGCCTCCTCGTCGTGAGGGGTCTGCGCCATTTATGGAGAACTCACTGCTGCCTCAGAAGGCAGCCTAGGCAGTGATGGGCAGGCTCTGTCTCTAGCAGTAACCCAGGAGGCCTCGGGGAAGCCACGTTGGGATTTGCCGTCTATGTCTTTTCCCTCTGCAGAGAGTAGAGCATTATTCTGTGTGCAGAGTTGCAGAGGAGAATGAGTGAGTGAAATTTATGCAACGGACTTTATTGACCACTGGCCCCAGAGGGGATTGTATGAAACACCCTTTTCAAAAGGATGCTCCGTGATGGATGACTTATTGGGGAACACTCCAGGCCTTTGCCTGCTTGGTTCAGAGACTTACTGAGTGTTAACCATGTGCTAGGGAGTCCTGTTGTTTCTTTTGAAGGTGACAGACTGTAAAATATGGAGACACAGAGAGGACCAGGGAAAGCCCTTGGCAGGTTTTGGGGCAGGCCTAGAGGGGGCAGCATAGGCCTCCTACTGCTGGTCCACAGGACTTGGTATGACAAGTCCTGGAACTTTGCCAAGTGCCTTCTGCCTCTCAGCTGACCCTCACAGCTACCCTCTGTGGTGGGTATTAACAGTCCCCTTCCCAGGTGAGGGGACCAAGGCTCCTTGGAGCTTAAGAACCCATCTGAGTTAGTACCTTGCAGAGCTAAGCTTTGGACTCATTTCCAGCAGACTCTAAAGGCCTGCTCTTACTTTTTTGCCTCCCATGAGTGCTGAATCTGGACTTTTAAATCCTTAGCTCCCAGCTGGCACCCAGTCTCCACGCCTCAGTGCTCCAGCCAGGCTCCGAGCTCTAGGGGAGGGTCCCAGGGACCATCCAGGCTGGGATGGCACCATGACACTCACCTGCAGTAGACAGCTGTCTAGCTCTTCCTTTGGAAAGAATTGCTGTGCACTGTGCTCAGATGAGCGTGCCGCGTGATGGAGCTGAATTCCCCCAAGAAGAATTTATCAACTTCTGGCTGCAACGTGTAAGTGGATTATAAAGTTAATTTAGCAGGTCACAACCAACGCTAAAAAAAAAAAAGAAAAGAAAAGAAGATATAAGAGTACATCCCTGGTAATAAGGTTAG
Organism: Taxidea taxus jeffersonii; assembly: GCA_003697995.1. NCBI lineage: Eukaryota > Metazoa > Chordata > Mammalia > Carnivora > Mustelidae > Taxidea > Taxidea taxus. The sequence goes on from RCUC01137162.1 coordinate 8,026, forward strand.
GTGTTGTTTCTTGAGCCCGTTGTTGCAATTTCTTATGTCCTAGACATGTCCAGGTCACGACACACAGCGAGTGTATTGCTCTGTGGCTGAAGGTCACGGGTTTGAAACCATTGCCCTGGAGGGAGGTCGGGCTTGCAGCAAACACTCTGGGGAGAGGCCTGCGGTGTTGGTTCCCTGAGTCTCTGCCAGGTGATGGCTTGCAGGGGGCAGAGCCATCGGCAGGTCCATCAGCAGGGTTTGGCTGAGAGCCCGCTCTGTTAGGTGCTGTGGGAGATTCCGAGCTGCCTCCTGCTGGCCTTGTCTGGTTGTGCTGAGGTCAGAGATGTGTCGCGGCTCTCTCTGCCCCACGCCTGGCTCTTCTCTCCATCTTCTCTCCATCACAGGCCCTGACTGGACAGAGAGCCCGTGACAAATGTCAGCCCCTATTTGAAGTGCTGTGTTCGAGAGGCTTCCACACAGGATACAAGGCCCAGCAGAGGCTCATGCCTTTTTAAATGTCCTTGTGACTTTGCAACTGCTGGAATCGTTAGGGCTCTTAGTGACCTGGGTCAGCATTGGGGAACTAAGGATCGTGGCTCTGCTTTCAGCAGGAAAAGTCCTTCTGCCAAGGAAAGACAAGAGGCAGCCCACACCGCCAGGCCAGGGAGGCCCCGTCCTGGTACCCATGCTTCCGGTGTGGGTGTGGACTGATTGACAGTTGACTGATGCGAATAAATGAAGACAGTGAGAGAGGCTCTCAGCGACAGGCCATTGGTGGACTTGGTCTTAGCATCCACTGGATGTCCAGGTCTCCCCCAGACACTGCACAGACATGAAGGAAGAGGCAGGCCTGTGGAGATGCTCACTGCATAAGGCTAAACCGAAGCACTAGAGGAATCGGGAAGGGACTAGGGGAACTGTCATGGTCTTGAAAACTTCCCACGGGAGAGAAAACTCAGTACGTGGGTAGGTAGATCTGGGCGGTGTCTTTTTTTTTTTTTTTTTTTAAGATTTTATTTATTTATTTGTCAGAGAGAGAGGGAGAGAGAGCGAACGAGCACAGGCAGACAGAGAGGCAGGCAGAAGGAGAAGCAGACTCCCTGCCGAGCAAGGAGCCCGATGTGGGACTCGATCCCAGGACGCTGGGATCATGACCCGAGCCAAAGGCAGCTGCTCAACCAACTGAGCCACCCAGGCGCCCCTGGGTGTTATCTTTACACATAACATTCACTCCTTCAGGAGGCAACCACCAGCGTTCCAACACTCATTCATTCATTCATTCATTCATTTATTCTTCAATAAATACGTCTCCTGTGCCTGCTCTGCTCTGGGCCCTGGGTGTCCTGTAATCCATCGCCTCTCCTCCTGAGCTCATGGTCTAGAAGGGCCTCTGGCGTTAGACAAATGCATCTGCAAACATCTGTGAAATTAAGCCTGTAGGGAGTCTGACGGAAGAAGCTAATGGGTTGTTGAGAGAAAGAACAAGGGGGCCCTCACTGCGCTCACCCTTCAAGGCCAGGCAGAGGCCCACTGCCTTCATGACACCAGCCTCTCCTGTGAACACTGTCCCCCACCACCTGATAGGCCTCTGCCATACTCTTTCTTCCAGTAACACCTTCTACCTTTATTTAATTTTGGGCATTTGTCGTATTTACTCTGACAGATCTTCAACTCCTGGAAGGAGAGGCTGTGTTTTATTGTATGAGAACCCACTGTGAGAATTCCCTCTCTGAGAGGTGCACAGGTAGAGTGTTGCGGAATGAAGGCCTAGGCCTCCATTCCTGCCCCCAGAGACACCCTATGGAGATGGGCGAGGTCCCCGTGATTAGAGCGCAGGCTTTACAGCCAGCCTGCCTGGGTTCAACTCAGCAGCTTACTGACTGTGTGACCATGGGCAAGGGCCTTGACTTCCCTGTGCCTCTGGGTCCTCTTTGGCAGAATGGGAGTTGTTAGTAAAGTTGTCATAATGCTGAAAAGTGTTAGTATACGTGGGCTACTTAGATTCGTACCAGGCTGTGGTAACTGCTTTATAAGTTAGTAGTAATGTTCCAGAAACATTTAACATCACAAAATTCTCCCACCGCCCCTGCTAAGCATTTATTATTTTGTTGCTCAGAAACCGGAGTGTTTGCAAGGTTTACTAACCTGCTACACATGAGATTTTGATGCAAAACAAAACATACATAAAATGAAGCAAATCTGCAAACCCAGGACTTTGGTACTCTGCAATAGCGTGCCATTCCTCTAACTGATTTAATTCTCAACTCTAGTTGGTGCCTGGGAGGTAGATGTTCCAGAAGTCTTCTCTTCCAGCCAGAGACTGATGTGCTGTTCATGGAACTACTGGACATCTGAGATTAGATGCTGCCCTAGGAAGGGATGAGGGATGGAGTACTCAACTTCTAGTGTGTGTGTGTGTGTGTGTGTGTGTGTGTGTGTGTCTGTTCCACCCATCTCTAAGAATCAGACCCTTTTCTTATTTTCCAAGGGCCTTGAAGTGGGAGATAGCATCCTGAAAATCTCATGATCTGTTGTGGCAGAAAACGTGGCCTTGGCCTATGTGTAAAAGACTCGAAGTCTTTCAAGTTCACACCAAATCCATGTGAACTGCCAGCCCTGGGTTGGCATGGGTTGGAGAGCCAAGGAAGGTATTTGATTGGTTCTGGTTTTCCATTCTGTGGCCTCCAAGCTCGAGAATACAGAGTCCCTGTGCCTTGGCATGTCCTTTCTCCCCATCAACAATGACAAGCTGTATCCACATTCCCTTTCTTGGCTCCCATATGTGCTCCTTGGGTGCATAACTATGTGTCCCTCTTTGGAGAATAAACGTTATACCCCTTATTTTTCCAAAAGGAGAGGGGTATAATTTGTGGCTAAAACCAGGGTGCTCAGGCTGTGAAAATATCTATTGCTTAGTTGTTTCTGTGTCGATTAGAGAAGGCATTTCTAGCTCAGACCAGAGGAAAAGAAGCTCTTTATTTGTCATTGAGAAGTTCTTTGTGAGTGTCTCTCAATGAGAAAGAAACAGGACCAGTGGAACCAGGATGGGGGAAAGCCAAATCTCCTTAATTTATTCATTGACTTTTTTTTCAGACTGAAAAAATGATCACATGCTTTTTGCCAAAACCAGCCCCAGGGCAGGAATCCAACAGAACATCATACTAATTAGATCATCTAATTTCCGAAGAGTGACCCCAGCACTCTACCCACCAGCTGGCAGTGATCCAGAGATGGTCACAGGATCAGAGGGCTGAGGCCCATCGTTCCCCTGAAGTCCTGTGGACATCCACCAAGGTTAAGGTTTGGCCAGAGCTTCCACTGGGTCCTGTGTATGTTTGTGTATGTGACTCTGATATCTGTGATGTCAAGAAACACTGTATTTGAGGGAAAGGTTGCCATGCACTGGGTGGCTTAAACCAACAGACATTTATTCTTTCATAGTTTTGGAGACCAGAAGTCCAAAATCAGAGATTTTCAGGGCCATACTTCCTGTGAAACCTATAGGGTAGAATCTTCCCTGCCTCTTCCTGGCTCTGATCATGGCTGTCTATCCTGGACATTCCTTGGCTTGTGGCTGCCTCACATCCGTTTCTGCCTCTGTGGTCACTTGACCTTCTTCCTGTGTCTCTGTCCTCACATGGCATCCTCCTCTGTGGATCTCCTTCTCCTCTTGTAAGGACACCCGTGACACTGGATTACTTGACTGCGTCTGCAAGGACCCTATTTCCAAATAAAGTTACATTCACAGGCACTGGGGGTTAAGAGGACTTAAACATATTTTGGGGGGGACATAATGCAACATTACAGGCACCTTGCCCTAATGCTGGGAAAATGGCTCAGGGTTTCTCGTACCAGCATGAGGAAGTGGACAGGTTGGGGTGTTCTTGGGAATTGGATCATAGGAAGGAGGAGGAAACCTCAGGTGGAGGACTTATTCCTTGAGGGTTCTCCACCCCCCCAGATCAGTGTTCCTCAAAGTGGAGACCCCAGACTGGCAGCATCAGCTGAAAACTTGTGACAAATCCAAATTCTTAGGCCCCAGTCCAGACTTCTTAAAGCAGCAACTTTGGGGTGGGGCCCTGCAATCTGTTTTAATAGACCTTCCAGGAGATTCTGATGCACAGTGAGGTCTGAGGACTGTTTTTGTAAGTTTTTGCCTTTTGTCCTCATTGTCATACTTTCTAATCGGGCTGCTCATGGATATTGGTAGGTTTGGGTTGCTGTAGGAAGTTCTTGGTCAAATAAGTTTGAAAAGTACTATATCGGTCTAAGTTAAACAAGTTCCTTGACTGGTTCTGAGCTTTTGATATGCTTTATGCATTAAACATGGAAAATTTCCGGGAAAGGGAACTGTAACCTTGACGGATTTCATTGGTAAGAGAATCCTTGCTGCATGGTGTTTCCCACTGGACTGGCGTTCTGCAGGGTCGACACTGGGAAACAGTGCTCTCATCCACGTATCAAGACATTCAACAAATTTTTATGAATCACCTTCTAGGAATCAGGCCTTGTGCTGGGGGAATATATCCGTGAACAAGGCATAGTTTCTCTTTCTCTGCATGGAACTTATAGTTGTGTGCAAGAGCTGGCAGAGTACAGGCTGTGCGCCAAGTCTGGCCTGCCGTCTGTTTCTGTATGGCCTGTGAGCTAAGAATGGTCTTCGCATTTTTTAAATAGTCGAAAAAAATTTTAAACGAAGGATATTATATATTTTTTAAATGTGAAAGTATATGAAATTCAAATTTCAATGTCCATAAATACAATTTTATTGGAACAGAATCTCTCTGCTCTGTTTGCATGTTGTTTATGGCCACTTGTGCTCTATCATGACAGAGCTGGGTAGTTGCCATAGGGACTGCACCATGTATGGCCCTCAGAGCCTAACATATTTACTCTCTAACCCTTCACAGAAACAGTTGGCCAACCCCTGGCCTAATAAAGGAAAGAGGCTGTGAACAAGTATTTGCAGGTGCCTTGAGTGTTACAGGGGACCACGCAGAGAGGAGGTGGAGGGGGTATTAGGGAAGGCTCTCTGGAGAAAGATCTTGAGGATGAGTAGGAAGTCTGGAAGATGACTCGGTAGTGACGGTTGTTATAAGAAATAGTACATGCAAATCCATGAGTCAGAAGGGAGGACCACTCATTGAAGGAATGGAAGAAAGTCCAGTATGGCTGGAATATCAAGGAGCCAGGCAAAGGCCAGACATACAAGAGCATCTCTGAAGGCCATGCTGAGGATTTTGAACTTTGCCCTAAGAACAGTGGGAACTAACTGAAGAGTTGAAACATAGGCATGACATGGGTGATCTAAAGTTTGTGAGGTCTCTCTGGCTTTGGTGTGGGAATGGATGGAGGACTGGAGCAAGGGTGGGCGGCGCAGGCCGTCCATCAAGGGAGATAGAATGGAGATAGGGTGGAGAGAAGTGGATTTTGGAAGGCTGTGAATGACATCTGTGACACTTACACACACCCCCCCCCCCACAGGTTCTGTGCACTACTTGACAACCCAGAGAACCCGTGTCTTAGGTGCTGGGCCTGCCTCCTCTTAAACCTGTCTATGAATCAACACTGATTGCTTGTTGCACACCTACTACATATGCATTTGGCAGAGCGCTAGATGTAGAATAAGAATGTAGACATACACACATACACCCCCAGCATAGAATATATTTTATAGGGGTGCCTGTGTGGCTCAGTCGGTTGAGTGTCTGCCTTTGACTTGGGTCATAATCTCGGGATCCTGGGACCAAGCCCCACTGTGCTTAGTGGGGAGTTTGCTTCTCTCTTTCTGCTTCTCCCCCCACTCATGCTTGCTCTCTCTCTCTCTTTCAAATAAATAAATAAAATCTTAAGGAATAGATTCTACAGAAAATATATTTATATTCTATATTTATAAGAACTAATACAATCAGGTTTCTGACCTCGAGATTCTTAGCTGGGGGAATGATGGATAGATCCACTGTGCTCGATGGCAATGAGGGCTCCTAACCAGAGAAGCAAGTAATTCTCTTAGGGAACAGAGAGTAAGTGTTGAACAAACACCAGTGGGAGATGCTAATTCGAATTAAGAGATATGGGGGTGCCTGGGTGGCTCAGTTGGTTGGGCGACTGCCTTCGGCTCAGGTCATGATCCTGGAGTCCTGGGATCGAGTCCCGCATCGGGCTCCCTGCCCAGCAGGGAGTCTGCTTCTCCCGCTGACCTCTCTCCTCTCATTCCCTTTCTCTCTCCCTCTCAAATAAATAAAATCTAAAAAAAAAAAGAGAGAGAGAAAGAGAGAGATGGAGAGGCTTCATGGAGGAGATGGCTTTTAAACTGCATCCTGAAGAACTTGTAAGATTTGGGAAGAAGGGGAGAGGTAATGAATCCGACATGAGCAAAGTACTGAATTTATGATGGTGTGAGGTGTGTGCAGGGAAGGGCTGGGGGAGCAGTGCAGGGTAGTGGAAGGCTCACTCTTTCTCTGATGGCCAGGGCCCTGCCTACTTCATCTTATGACCTTCTATGGCAGGTAGAAACCATAAAATACACCCCCTTTCCTGTGACCTTATTTATAGGCACAGCCTTTAACCTGAACCATTAGCAACTGCTGTACCAAGTCCTCTTGGGGGTTCTAGCCCATCCCTTCTATGGCTGTGGTGATTGCCTTTGACCTCTGCTTTGAAGTCTTCCTTCTGGCTAGTGCCGAGCCCCTGGCTGTGCCCCAAGACCCATGACTTTCAATGAAGTTTGCTCTGGTTCTTGGTTCCGTTGTCCAGGACTGTGACACAGAGTCATTTGTAATCTGAGTCTTCTGTCCTGTGCCAAAAGATATTTAATAAATGTGGGTGATGATGATGGGTCCTTTAAAAGCCGTTTGGCTGATGTGTTTTTAAAGTCTTTTTAAAAATAGTGAAATAAAACAAATATATAGAAAAGTATATAAACATAAAAGTACAAAGTAGTGAATAATGATGACAAGATATTTAGAACCACCAACTTGGTCAAGAAATAGAATATTGCCCGTATCGCCAAAAGCTTCTGTGTCACTTCTCCTTGGCTAGCTTTTCACCTTTGATGTTTCAATGCTAAGAAATGCTAATAGCTATATCTGTCAGACTTCTGGTTAGAAAAGCAGCTATAGCAGAAGGAAAACAGAGACTAGGATTGGAGGCAACACTCCGGCCTTCCTTCCAGAGCTGCCCACACAAAGGATGTCCCACCTCTGGGAATTCTAGGGGCTGGACTGACTGTTGCTATGGAAACGCAGGGCTCCCGGGATGCCTGATCGGGAGATGACCACAGTGTTCAGACAGGGGCCCCAGGTTGTTAGATCTTTACAGTAGGAGACCTGTGAGATTCAAAGGAAGCTTCCCCTTGTGTTATCTTTGTCCCCATGCCCACCTGGTGTGGCCCTCCTGAGCACAGTAGATGGAGCACTCCTTCGTCCAAGGGAGATTGTGGGTCCTCAGGGGAGAGTGTACAGAACTAATAACAGTTGAGTAGTAATTCATTAGTAAACTTGACATTCAGATTACAGACATTTTTGCAAAGTGCATTTTCTAACAATTGTCTTGGGCCCCTGTCTGGTTACGGTCTGTATTTGCAGAAGGAGGCTAGTCTGAACAGGCAGGAGGGGAAAAGCAATTTCCATCCCAAGAGAAGGCTGAATGGCTTTGTCCTCTGTTCTGGAAGAAAGGGGTGTGCCTTTTGAGACTTTAGCTTTTGATTCAGTTTCCCCATTAGCTCCTCAATATTTATACTGGGTGCACGGGAACTGGGTTTGGCATCTCAGAATTCTGGGTGGGGGGGAAGCGAAGGATTCTGTCACAGGGAAGGAGGCCCAGTGTGTGCAGAGGCCTTTTGGCTTCCTTTTGACTTGTTTTCTACACCTAATTTCATCTTGGGGCTGGACCTGCCACTTTTTCAAGCGTGCCCTGGTGACTGAGGTCCGGAGCCCGGGCAAGGGCGCGGGTGCCCCCGGGGGTAGTGAGCCATTGTGTCCAGACACTCTGTGTGCTCTGTCTGGGCGGAAAACCTCCTCCAATGCCAGACTGAATCACACCAGTTTCTAAGACATTCCTCAACCATGTTAGGCAAAAGAGTCCCCTGCTGACAAGCTGGGGTGGAAGGAAACCTGATATAATTTTGGAAAAACCTTCTTTGAGAAAGAAGCTTCTCACCGCTGCTGAGCGTCTCCCTGCCGTCCAGGGCTGGAGGGGTCCCAGGCCATGGGAAGGAGATTGATGGGTCTAGGGGTGCCACGTAGAGAGCTGAGGCTTTGCGGGGCTGGGGTGCTCACCGTTCCTGGCTCCCATCAGGGATCCGGAAGGAGAAGCAGTCATCTAAACGGGTTAGAAATAGAAGTCCCCTCGCTTCTCCCCCGGCTGTTGAATCATTGTTATTACTTCACATTCACAGCCAGTGCAGACTGTCTTGGATTTGGCTGCTGGGCTGGAAACCGAGATCCAGACGAGCGTTGTGGGAACTCAGGAGCACAGGAGACTGAGGTTTCACAGTCCAGCCCAGCCTCCCTGAGGCCAGTGCGGAGTCAGAGCATGGGGCGGTGGGCAGCTCTGCGGAGCCCAGCATGTCTGAGCCCAGGTGCCCATGCTAGGTGGCCATTGACATTGCTTGGCCCCCAGTGCATCGTAGGCCTCATGTTCTGGCCATCTGTCTTTCCTCCTGAGGTCTCTTGGACTTGCTGGACCTCGGTTTCCCGAGTGGGGGTCATATTACACCTTGGGGAAGGCAGTAGGACTACCTAATTGAGACCACTCTTTGGACCTTCCAGCCAAGCCCCATCCCGCGTTCAGCAAGTGGAAGCGGCAGAATGATGTTCAGTCGGTGAGAGGTCTACAGTCGCATGCTGGATGAGTCCTAAATCGTGGTGGAAACTTTCCTGGAGTGGGACAAATCCTTTTGTAAACAAGAACATTCATCTTTTTTGACCGATGTGTCTAGTGAAGCGTGTGCCTCTCCGAAGCCTCATGACATCTGATCTCGTTTGGGATTTGGTGTTTGTGTTCGAAAATGTAGCTTAGCCGAGGGGCGACGGTTTGGGAGCCGGTGCTGACCTCACACTGTGGAAACTGGCCTGCTTATTCCAGATAGCAGCAGTGCCCGGGAGGGGGCTTGCTTTTCCAGGGCCTACGAAGGAGAGTTTGAATTCACTAGATCCGTAGCTATCTATTAATCGCTAGCTGTATGCCAGACACCCTGAGCCTTGACTACAAGTTGCTTTCAGGCTAATGGGGGCAATGTGACATGCATGGATTAAAGGACACCTAAGACTGCCGGCCTCTGCCTGTCCAGTGACAAGTGAGAGGAACCGACAGTAGGGAGAGCTGGAGGGGCTATGGCCAGGGAGAGGATGTACACTGGCTCCCTGTGATTTGATTGAGGGAGAGCAATGCAGTAGGTGTCCCAGGAGTGGGAACGGCTAGCACAGAGGTTGATGCTAAGGAGGACCAAGTCCTATCAGGGGAATCCAGTGGGAGAGCCAGCTCAGGGAGCAGCCCAGAAAGGAGCAGACAGGCCTGAAGAGCCTGCCTTGAGGGGCTCTGGGCAGCAGATAGTGGGAACTGGGGAGGAGTTTGAGACTCCAGAAAATATAAACAGTGGGAAGACAAGGCAGAACAAAACAAAACCCAGAAATTGTCCGATAATTCTTTCAGCATGATGTTAAGCCCCGAGTATGTGCAAGGCTGGTCCCAGGCTCTGAGGGTATGCAGTGAACAAGTTGGGCCAAGACCCTGGCCTCCAGTGGTGGACACCTTGCAGGGGTTGATGGAGAACATGCATCCTCGTGCACAAGGTTAGGTATGAGGAAAAGGGCGGCAAGCCAAGGGGATGGACGTGGTCTGTCTCATTCGGGGCATTGGGCCGTTGCTTAGGTCATTCACAAGTTACTCCCCTTTTCACGTTGTATTGCTCTGTCTGTTGATATGGTGGGCATTCGTCAACCCAAGCAGTTCCTCCCATCTGCGGGGGATGCTGGGAGGTTCCTCCTCCCCACTTGTCCCCCGACTGATGGTGTAGGGCTGTGGCTGCAGCTGCGCTGGTTCTGGGCACTTCTTACCATAGTAGGAATGAGGACTTCAGAAGCTGCCAGTGAGGCTGGGAACTCGGGGCCCTTGGCATGGCCCCAAGCCCTGAAGGTGGATCCATTTGCCTCTCTCCTGCTCTCCTGATGGGCACTGCTGAGCTCTTGGAGCCTTGTGTCCATCCCTTGGGCCCTACCCTTTCCTGGCTCTGGGCTGTCCCCGATGGGTGTGGCAGATAGCTAAGCTCCATTTAGGGGGCTGTGGCCATTACAAGCCTGGCCTCTCTGTGCTTTAACTTCCCATCTACAGAATGAGGACAAGGTGAGCAGTTCCTAGACTTTCCGTGGGCTACTCAGGTACACTTAAAAACATAGAGACTATCTCAAGGTTGCCAGCTTTTTATTGTGAGAAGCATGGACATAAAAAAGAAACCGTCAGATGCCAGCTCTACCATCATTGTCATTTCATTAAAAGGGCAAATTAATACCCAACGAAGGAGTGATGACATAATGTCAAAGAAAAGGACAGTTCTTCCCTGGAGAGGAATGTTAGCCGTCCTTCACTGACATACATCATTACACCATGCTATTGCTTTTCATTTCCAGACTCCCTCCTGGAACAGCACTGTGGTGTGGCCCAACGTGCATTGTCCTTGGGACCAGAGGGCCTGTGAGCCAACCTCCCAGGATCCTTTGCTGTGGAGAATGAGAGCCGAGTCCACATGGGCCGGATCCTCTTCCCGATCCACAGGTGGCAGTGGGCTCCCTTCCTTTTGCATCTCCCCTCTTGACCTTCTACTGTCTCCCTCTCACTAAGTCCTCTGGAAGAGGGGACATTCCAAATGGTGTTGGACTGCTTTTCAGAAGCCGGGTGGAAGGTGAGAGAGAAGAGGAGTCCCTGACCCTCCCTGACCAGATGAACGGGTCCATCAACTGTGTAAAGTGCCTTGTCTTTGGGTAACATTCATTTGTTCCCCAGCCACGTCCACATCCCTGTTTTGATTCATGTGCCTTTCCCCCCCACCAACTTGAGTCATAAAAGTTAACTTGGCTGCGATATGGAGATCTCTGCCTTCTTTTATGAAAACGAGGGTTTTGGATTTCCTGTGGGTCTTAGTTATGCATCTCCGGTCTGTCTTGACTAGAAGCCAGATTTGGCCTCTGCTTTGGTGAAGTGGACAGAAATAAGGCTTGCTGTTTGGAAAATAAGGATTCGCATCCCAGTCAGCTCTGTTAGCTATGGACCTCGAGCTGCTTATTTCTAAGGCCATACAAGTGCCTGGTCTGTCACTCAGCTGGAAATACTGTTTACTGAGCCCTCCCCTCCTGCTCTGTGTTTGTCACGATGGCCGGGACTCACAGATACCCTCGGAGGAAGGCATTTGTGAGCCTGTTTCTCCAGTGAGAACGCGGAGGCTAGGATGGGGTTCTAGATCACGCACAGTGGGTAGGAGGGGCAACCAGGAGGCTGACTCTGGCTCTCTAACAGCACCCGTGCCTCCCACGCTTCTCGTGCCGTCTCTCAGCCCCGTGGGATTCTACACAGTCTCTTCTATGAACAGGCTGCGTTGCCTTGAAAAGTCTCCCACCGTTCCATGACCCTCGGCCCTTCCTTTCTGAAGGGATGAAATCAGACTGCACAAATTCTGAAGACCCTTGCAACTTTGACCTCTATGGCTCTGTGACCCTGAGATTCATTTCATTAAAAAAAATATTTTTGGAGGGGATTTGAATACTCTCCTTGAAGGAAAAATGCATGTGAGATTGCCTTCCCATAAAATGCAAGATTCTTCCTACAGAGGAAAGGGATTGATACAGAGTGCATGGTCCTCACTGGGATTTGGAAGGTTGCCGTGCTAACCAAAGACCTTGAGAGAGCATCAGTACCTCAGTTTTCCATTTTCACAATGGGGATAATAGTGATTATCACTTGCGGTCTTGTTCACAGGATTCACCAAGGCACTGCATAAAGAAAAATAGATTTGTTATTAATCCTTTTGAATTTCTGGCCCTGCCTCGCTTGCCTAGTATGATTACAAGTTATTCCTCAACTGAAAACTAGAAAACAAATGTGATTTTTGCCTTCTGACTTAAGCCCTGTGATCGTTTTCTTGTCTAGGTGGTTTATGAGCCATTCTCCCAGGGTAGACGCAGGCCATGTCTTTGTAGGAGAACAGACCCACTTGGACCCAGCCTGGGTCATTCTGCTGAGGGATCAGAGCAGGGGTCTCTGCTAATACAGTTCCTAGTTTCTGAGGCTCCAGTAGTGAACTTGGACTGTCAAGCATGTTCTCATTTGTGAAGCTAATTGCAGGAGAAGGAGATTATTAGTTTGTGCTGAGTACTGGCTGAGATATATACATTCATCCTAAAAGTTGGGGCTTCACTTTCAGCAGCCCTGAAAGTGCTTGGTTTAAGCAGCAAATATGGTCATTTGAGAATATATCTCACTACGGGACATTGTGTCCCATGGGTCAGACTGTTCCTAGGTTGGAATTCCCTTCCCTGGGCCATTTCTCCAATTCCCCATCCCCACAAGGCATGACCAGATTTAGATGTGTGAACAACAAGGTTGTGTTAGCTAGAAGATGATTGTTTCAGCAGTAGTAATAAGCAGCATTTTATGAGGAGATCCCTTCTCTTGTACATTTTGCCTATCCCGAGGCAGCAAGGAATAGATGAAAAACATGGCCTTTAGTCTTAGAGTAGACTGGATTTAAATTTCAGAGCTGCCATTTGCGAGATGAGTGATCTTGGAAATTACTCAGCCTCTCTGAGTCTCATGACATTCCTACCTTACAGCCTTACTCTGAGGGTTAAATAAGATGGTATAAAACCTCTGGTAGAGGACTTGGCCTGTGAGCTCAGTGGGGAAGGCAGGATGTCCTGAGGGCCAGCCCCTCCTCAGTCCCTGGGAGACTGGTGAGCAGCTCATGGTGTTTGCCCAACAGGGGCCGGAAAGGGCCCCCTGCTCCCCCAGCCCTTCACATTCAGAGACATGTGCAAGTGAGGGGCCTGCCATCCAGACCTCAGGGTCAGGTGCCTTGCAAGCCGTACAGAGCCTTGGGGAGCGTTTACACAGCCCCTTTGAATTTGAGACAAAGAAATCGGAGGCACAAAGATGCTAAGTGCCTTGTTAAAGGTCACCCAACCTTTTTCTGCTGTCACCTTTTTTCCCACAAAGACCTATGAAGAGCCGTTATTCACACACAGCCCAGGGGGCTCCTAGGCGTGAGAAACTGGCCAGTGAACCCGGGAAACTATAGCTACAAATGCCTGAGTTGATGAAGTATCTTATGGCCGGTGGAGAGACCCTGGGAAACTGCGGTCGGTGGTTTCCTGATATCCCAGAGCACTTGACTTTGTCTGAGCTTCTTCTAAAGCTCCTATGGCCTGAGTCTGTGGGCTCCGTACCCCTTCCCCAGAGGCAGAGCCTCTATGATCTGGCAGAGGGGATAGCTGCTGGGTAGAGCCCTCTGGCACCAACGTGGGGCCTCCTGCACATGTGGGGTCCCAGAGAGCAGATGGGGAGCCTGTGGGGTACAGGGGAGGCTCTGACCTGCAAGAGGGGGGGTCGGATAATTGAAACTTCTCACCTGGAGCTTACGCCAGCTCCAGGTGGGGCCCCGATCCTCAGCTGCCCTGCTTCCCCCACCCCTGAAGAGCAGGGCTACCCCCTCTTCCTTTTCCTCCCTGTGCAGAGCTCTTGTCATGAAAACCCCAGCTGGTGGTGCCCACATTATGCTTTATTTGCCTGAGCTGCTTTAGGTAATCGGTCTAATCCTTAATACATAGGATTATCAGTACCTGGGAGAATCCCGTGCTGGGCCACACGCCCAGGATGTGAAAGAGGCTGCCGTGAAGGGATTTCCTCTAGGCCTGTTTGGAAGGAGTGGGGGAGTCTGGAGGACAATTCCCCAGCGTTTAGGCCTCAGATGGAGGAACACAGACAGTGGCCTGCATGGAGGTCCCGGGAGCCCCATGCATTTACGGATACTGATGTTCAGGTGTTTCTGGGTCTTAGGCCAGACTGTGCCCCCAGAATGTTATAATGATTGCCATGAAATAAGCATGTCTTCTCTTTTTTTTCGAGATTTTGTTTATTCATTTGAGGGGGGGGGGGGGGGGGGAGAGCTTGAGCGAGCACAAGCAGGTGGAGCAGGAGGCCGAGGGAGAGAGAAAAGCAGGCTCACTCCTGAGCAGGGAGCCTGATGTGGGACTCCATACCAGGACCTTGGGATCATGACCTGGGCTGAAGGCAGACACTTAACTGACTGAGTCACCCAGGTGCCTCGAAAGAAAGCATCTTTTCAAAGCTGCAATGGACTATAGACTTTAACTCAGTGGATTTTAAACATTTCCTCCCCCACAGAAAACACCTCCCTCAGAGGTGAAAAGGCTCAGCATGCAGATGCTTGAATTTTCACAGGGGCCGGGTCCTTGCCTCTTCTGACCCCTTGGGGTGCCTCACAGAATACACAAGGCTGGGCCCCCAGGAACAGAAAATGATGAGATTAACTGCCAGCCTCTTCTCATTTCTCACATGAGGGCTCTGCTCAGAGAGGCTGAGTGACTGGTCAAGCCCACACAGCGTGTTCCGGGCAAGGCAGGGCTAGAGCGGCAACTTCCTACCTTCCAGCCGGGAGCCTTTCAGCCCACCCCCAGTCCTCCGTGAGAAAGAAGGTCTCCTGCTTTGTGTTCAGCTGAGGGCCACTGCGCACGGGGCCGCTGGGTCAGTTTCAAGAATAAGAGGGTGCAGGAGAGGTGGGGAGCTGCTGCAGGAGATGGGGTGAGAGTTTGGGTTCCGGAAAGGGGGAAGGGATAACTCAGTAACAGAATCCTTCAATAGACTCCAGGAAATGAGTTTCCGATGGTGACCAGGGAAACGTGAGGATGGAGTAGGACTCCCTGTAAGACCCAGGAGGGAGAGGACAGACCGGGGTTTCCAGTCCTTCCTTCCCCCACAGCCCTGGGGAAGCTGAGCATCCAGGAAATATCCTGTGGTGCAAGGCTCTGGACAGAGGATGCAGGCCTGGGAATTCCGGTTATGGAGCTTGTTCCCGCCACTGCTGTAGTCCCCCCTCCCCACCCTACCGGGCCCCCAGAGATGGCAGGGGAGGTGGGTCCCTGTCTGATTTCTAGCCCACAGGTGCCTCAGGCCCTGCAGGACTCAGGATCACCTGCATCCCCTCCTCCGGCCACATCTGCGTCGGGTACCTCGGTGCTTAGGAGGAAGGCTTCACGGCCTGTCAGCTTGGCCGTGTTCATTTCTGATTTGATGCATTTGCTCCATGAAGGGTGGTTTTTGGCTCCAAGCTGCTTTTTGGCCAAGAAAGGAACTGTGTGTCTCTGTCCTTGATTTAACCACCCTCTCAAGGCATGGGGACCTCGCAGAAGGATCTTGCCATCCATGCGATACCCTGGAGTGGGGCAGATTGAGTCCTCATGATTATAAACCTCTCACGGGCCCTGTGCAGTAGTCCACAGTTCTTCCACACATCTGATCCCATTTGCTCCTCATGCTCTCTCTGGGAGGACATCAGGACAGGCATTCACCTCTTCTTGCTGTCAGACAGCTGGGCTGAAAGTCTGACTGTGTCTTCCTGGGCCATAGGCCCTCCTCTGTGACATAGCCTCATTACAGAGTTACTGTGCTCAGGGTCAACCACGGTAGCCAGCAGTGGTCTCGTTACTACTGATCCATAATACTACCTGTTCTAGAAGCTGTGCATGCCTGGAACTGACTTCCCATTTGCTGCAGCTCTCCTTCCCTCCCTCCCTCCCTCTTTCCTCCATTCCCTGCTTCCTTCCTTCCTCCTGCCCTCCCTTCCTTTCTTCCTTCCCGCCCGCCTGCCTGCCTGCCTTCCTTCCCTGCATCCTTTCTTCCTTCTGTCCTTCTTCCTTTCCTTCCTTCCTCCCTTCCTTCCCACCCTTGGCTCCTGTCTCACACCAAGATGGGGAAGTTGCTTCCACGAAGCTCACAGCGTTGCACTGTTGAGGACACGGCAGTGACCCAAAGGAACATTGAGTCTTTCCCTCATGGAGTTTACAGGCAGTGAAAGAGGACTGAAGCAGGCAGGCTAGTGGTATAACTGCTCAGAGGAGGAATAGAGTGGGGGGGGCAGTGGTGGTCAGTGTGGGGTAGATGTCATTTCGACAAGGCGGGCAGGGAAGCTGTCAGTAATAAGGTGATGATGACCTGAGAGTGGTGAGGCAAGTAGCCGTGGGGCTCTCTGGGGGGCAGGAAGAGCAGCCAGTGCAATTAGCCCGAGATGGGAGTGGGTCTGGAACATTCTGGCAGCACAAGGAGGCTGACGCGGCTGGAGAGAGTGAGTGAGTGGGAGACTTGTAGGATGGTGGCAGGCGCGGACAGATTGGGTGCGTTGGACTGTGTGAAGGCTGTGACTTGTCCTCCAAGTGGGCTGAGGACCCACAGGAGGGTGTTGGCACAGCACCAACATGATCTGACTTACATTTTTAAGAGTAGTTTTCCTCCCAGATGAGCACTGTTTAAGCCACTTCCCAGATCTGGGACGAGGAGCCAGTGTCCGGAGAGCTGAGATGAAATCAAACTCGAGGCAGACTCGGAGCTTCTGGGGGCAGCCCCAGGAGGGAGCGGTGAGGGAACTCTGGATTCCTCCCAGTGGCTGACCCCCCTTCCCCTCTGCAGTCACCCAGCAGGTGTGGTGCCTGGGGTGGCCTTGGCACCAGGCTCAGCCCGACAGGTGTGGGCGCAAGTGTACCCCGGGATGAGTGAGCCTAGCCAGACAGGAGCAGGTGCGGCGGGAGCTCACAAGAGGGTGGGGCCAGCACAGTGGGCCACCTGGCAGGACTTGGCAATTCCAACATCCTGTTGGGGCTCAGGGAGATAATGGGGGCCCTGCCCTGCAAGATACGGCTGGGTGGGGATCTGAGAGCTGGGCCATGTGTTCTTCAGGGCCTGGCTTTGGGGTCTGGGACTCCTTCCTCCAGAACAGCATTGCTTCCTGTCCGAACCAGAGGACAGCAATGCCACCATCACCACTCCCCATAAGACAGTTAAGTGCTGTGCTCCACTCATCAGATTACAAGGCAGTACTCATTGCTGTTTATAGATGAGGCTTTGAGAAATGAGCTGACTTGTCCAAGGCTGTCCAGAAAAGCTTGACTTGGATTTGAGTATTTTGATCCTCAGTGTTTTTCCTACCACACCCCAAACCTGAAGTTTGCAGTATACTGGGTCCAATTCAGGAAGGATGGGAGATGGAGAGAGTGCCCCAAACTGAAGACTGGAGGCTGGGGGTGGGGAGGTCCTGGGAGTAATATGGGCTTGTTGTCCAGCACTGGGCCAGGGCTGCTCTCATGGCTGGGGAAAGCCAGGCCCTTTGAAGACAAGAAAGGTTACTCCCTGCCATGCCCCCCACCACCCATGCGAAGCCTGGCCCAGCTGTTTCTGCCAGGCCCAGGAACACCCAGCCTCCAGGTTGTAGGCTTGTGCTGTGGAGGGATGTGTTTGGGAGTGGCTGGTTCCCTTGGGCTGGATTTGAGGGGATGCACCATCTTGCCCAGGAGGCCCCAAGGATAAGAGCAAGAGAGGGGGCTGGGGGCGGGGGTGGGGGGCACTGGGCATGTGGCTACTCCTCCAGCCTGCGTTGTTGTCATGTGTGTAGTGAGGGGCATTGGCATCTGAAGGGATTACTGAGGTCCCTTCTGAGGCTTTGGTGTTGGATCTTACAATTCAGGAAAAATGCCTGATCATCCAACAGATGTGTGCTCTGTGTAGTGAGCACCAGGGGAATGTGGTCTGGTCGGGCCCTTGGCCATAGGTGACAGAGGAGGCCTGAGGCCCTCTGTGGCCACGCCAACAGGAAGTCACCAAGGGATATGCTGCTCTAAAGAAGAGGGTGAAGGCACAGCAGGGGTGAGGCCGGTGAGAGATTCCTGTATGAGCAGGCAGCAGGAGAGGACTGGTCCACTGGGCCCTCAGACCCCTGCGGCCCTCCCCACCCTGCCGTCTGGGCACTGACATTAGATGTCCCCTGTTGTCTGCAGGAGGCAGCTGTGGCCTGTTTTACGGAAGACTCAGGTGGGGAGAGAGGGCAGAGCTGGAGGGAGGATGGTCTCCGAAATTAAGACCGAGCCCCTTTCTCAAGGGGGCGGCTGTAGCCAGATCTGCATCTTCCAGGACACGCCCCTGTCTTGTTCTTTCCCCTGCTCCTCCTCCTTCCCCCTTCTTCTCTTCTCCCCCAGGCAACCTTCTCTCCATTTCAGAAAAATCTCTGGTGTCCTGTCTGAGGCTAGGGTAGCTGGAGCCTGTAGCTTGTGGGGTCTCTCTCTCTCTCACACACACACCCACATACACAGAGGGACCTGCACATAGTGGTCTACCTGGAGGGTGAGTGGGGTTCAGGGCCAGGTCTCTCCTGATACCAGGGAGCCTGACTCCTGCTTAGGAGCCCTCCTGGAAGGGCAGCTGAGTCCTTCTCTGCAGTGGAAGGTGGAAGTTTTGATGGATGCCCTCTTTGCCACTCAGCAAAGCACCATTGCCCACTGCTCCTTGCCCCCATCATGGCCCTGTTGCATAGGAGAGAGAGCAGTGTCCTGGGACCCAGGAAGCAGCCTCCCTTGGGCCCTCAGTCTCCTCATCTCGAGTGGGAGGTTGATCTGATGGAGTTCAGAATCAGAAGGGATCTAAGAGACCCCTTGGTCGAGGGCTCACTCTGTGTAGGAATCCCTGCCCCCACTGTCCTAGGGGGTGCCATGCAGCTAGAGTCCCTCCAGAAGTCATGGTGCCTTCCCTCCCTAGGGCCCATTGCTTCACTGAAAAGTCATAGCTTTTATCCTCCGTTCTGTAATTACTAGGTTTTCTCTCTGGGTCAGTGTCCCGCCTGGGTCCATTTGTGTCCCTCTCAGCGCCACCAATCAGTGTGGTTCAATTTTGACTATCCTTGGAGGCAACCAGTCCCATCAGTGGGTGCTCTGTCTTGGCAACTCTGGCTGCCCAGCACCAGGTCAAACACTGCACATGGTTTATCTGACAGAAGCTTCACCGCCGTCTTGCTGGGGTTGGCTTGCTGATCCTCATTTAAGTGGAAGAGGTGAGGCTCGTGAACTCGTCAGTGGCCGAGCTGACCAAGCCCCGGTGGGCTGTCTGCCTTCAGCCCTCTCAAGCTCTGTGGCTTCCTGTAAGCAATACCTGCTCTCAGTCATGCTGTTTGTGAAATGGGGATAACTCCACCCGTCTGCTGGATTATCATAATCTCTAAGCAAGGTTGTACATGGAAAGCACTTATTTTTTAGTTGATGGCATCCTGTTCTGGCTTGATAAGTGGTGGCCAGTCACTATCATATTGGGCACTGTCCCTTACCATTCCTTCCCTGCCGTGTGTCTCAAACAAAGACACAACCTCCCCGGGCCTCTGCCCTCTCTTCTCTGGAGTGAGGGGTTGTATCTGCTGCTAGCGAGGGATGCTTTAGCCAGAGGAGGCCAAAGGGGGCAACCCTGGCCGGCTGGTGGCAGGCCCCCCAGAGCTCTGGCCTCTTTGCTGTCCTGCCGCTCCCCCAGGCCTGCCTCCCACTTGTGGAAATTAAGCCCACGGCATCTAGTGTAAGCAAATAATAACATGGGCATTATCTTTCTTTAGTCTGTGTTTTTCCTGGCCTATCATAAAGTAATTAAAATAATGAATGCCTTTTAAAACAATGGTTAAGAGGGCTGGCAAAAGGGCATTCTCTGCAGTATACCTCTTGCGCTCTGAATTATTGATGCACTGAAACCATTGTGACTAGGGGGGGCTTCCGGCCTCCTGGCCCCTTCTAGGTGGCTTCTCTCCTCCAAGGTCTGCTGGTCTGCCAGGTGGCTGTGGAGCCTGAGCCTCCTGGGCTGAGGAGCAGCCTGTGGCCATGGACCAGCTCTGACATGTCACTGGGGTGGGGTGTGGTGGACACTGCTTGGAAGGAGATACAGGAGCTTCTGATTTGAGGGCTTTGCCCTGCCCCCACCTCTCGTCCACCCCTAACCCCGGGTTCTGAAAGAAACAGGTGGTTCTGTCCTAGGTGAAGAGAGAGGCTTGGAAAGAGCCAGGGGTTCAGATCCATGTCCCATTTTAGATCAGGCTGGGATGATTAAGCTGTGCCAACATGATTAGGAACAGTGGTTCTCAAAGTGGGGTTCCTGTGCTGGTAGCATCAGTAGGTTCCGACACGGGGCCCAGCACTGTGTTTTAACGAGGCCTCCGAGTGGTTCTGATGCTCACTTGAACTTGAGAATCACTGCTTTCTAGTGCAGTGGCTCAAGGAGAGGCAGGAGGTGGTAGGACTAATGGACTGAAAGTGTGTTGTGTGCCTTTGGGCCCTGGTTAATCCCGCCAACATCTATGTGGCAGGCCATATTGTCCCCATTTTATGGGGTGTGGGGCATCTCATGCGGCAGGAGAGCTGAATCTCCACCAGCAGAATCTCCACGTGGTCAAGACTTGGGGTCCTAACAGGCCACTGAGACTGGCCTTAGGTGGCTTGGGTAGCAGAGTCCACAGGTATAAGTAGGTGGCCCCCGAGTGTGCTCACCCTGGGGCTCCCCACAGACCTCCGCTCACACTGTTCTAGTTTCCCTGGGACCTCACACACTTGGAGAGAGCCCCCAGTGCTGCTGAGGCGCCTTCTGGCTTCTCGTCTTCCCTCGAGCCCATGGAGGCCGGAAGGGGAGAAAGAACCCTGCGTCAGGAGTAGCTTCCCGCCTGCTTGCAAGTCCCCAAGAGGATGACTCATCCCGTGCGTCTCAGCTCTCCTTTCCTCACTCTGCCTTACCCCCACTCACTGCAGACCAAGCTTTTCACATCTGCCTTGGTTTCTTTCCCTTGTTCCAACTCACAGTGTGTTTGCTTTGAAATTTGATTCTAAACTTTTAAATTTAAGGGTGAACATAATTGGCCGGCATCTTTTTCTTCATCTGTACCTGCAAACATAATCTCAGTGGATATTTGAGTAGGGGGCCCAGTTAAATATATGTGTTATATATTTTTAGTATAACTATGTGTCATGTAAAAAACGTGTATTGTATCTGAAACTCAGTTTTCTCTGGGTGTCCTGTATTTTGTTTGTCATTCCTAGGCCAGGGAGGGGCTGATACTCAGTATCACAGGGCAGACTGTGAATGAAAAATAAAATAGAAAGGTGGTGCTATTGGAAGGCGAGTTGGAGTTTTCAAAGGGTAGCCTGAGAAGATTTCATTGAGCAAAGATTTGAGGGAGATGAGGGAGTAAGTTTTGACCTTCTCTGGGGGAAGTAGGCAGAGGACACATTGCATATAAAAGCATGTGATTTAGGGCCTCATGTGGGGCTCCTTTATCTGAGGAAGTCAACCTTGTTTACTCAAGCATGTTTTTAGCCATGGAGGGGAATTTATTCTCTTTTGAATTAAAAAGGTCTGGTGTGGATTTCAGGCACAGCTGGATTCAGATGTTCAAATGATGACATCCGCATTCTGTCACTTCTAGCTTCCTCTGTGGTGGCTTCATTCTCAGGGAAGGATTACCTTTCCTACTCTTTCTAACAGAAGTCCCAGGCTTGAAGTGTATTGGGTTGGCATGGGTCATGTAACCATCACTGGCCCAACTGCTCTTGCTTAAGGGATGGGATGGTCTAATTAATCAGTCTCTATTCCTAGAGCCATTGTGGGCCTTCCATTCTTTTTGAACTACAGAGATCGAGATGAGGAGTTGGGGATTTTCTTAAGAAAGATAGAGCACTCCTGTGAGCAGGATAGGAAGGCTGGGTGGGTGGAGAACACAGCATGCCAACCTCACCTCCTTCACAGTTATTCCCTGACCCTAGACAAGATGATTTCCGTCCTGAGCTTAGTAATTTTTTTTCCCCCTTTAAAGTGGAAAGACATAAATTTCACTCTTTCTTTCACAAAGATATTTTAAGAGAAAGTTAAGAAAAGATTCTTTAAGAAAAAGATTTAAAAGAAAACCAAAGCCATCATGCATTCCATCTCCCAGCCCCTTGTACCTTCAAGCCAGTTCCCACATCAGCCAGGACCCTTCCAACTTTGATTCTTTTGGGTAGGTTGCATTTAATAAACTCAGTTGGTTCCTATTCTCAACCCTTTTCTCTCTGTTGCCAGGAGGCCCAGAAGATTAACAATGGCTCAAGCCAGGCGGATGGCACTCTCAAGCCAGTGGACGAAAAAGAGGAGGCAGTGGCAGCGGAGGTCGGCTGGATGACCTCTGTGAAGGACTGGGCGGGGGTGATGATATCTGCCCAGACACTGACTGGCAGGGTCCTGGTGAGTCCTCAACTCCCTCCCCCTCAGGGAGGCCTGCTGTCTGGTCCATCATGCCTTTGCTTAGAGGGACGCCATGTTTCCTGGGGCTTCTCCAGGCCTCTGACTATTGGGAAGTGGGGGGTGAACAGTGGGTCGTGGAGTAGAGGCCGGGTTCTCTGTATACATAAGCCAGTGGTTTGAGGGGGGATTTGCATCTGGGGCAGTGAGGGTCTGTTGGGAGGGTGGAGAGCATTTCCTTTGCCAGCAAGGTAGGTGTACACAGGCACGCACGCACAAGGGTGCATACATCCACGAGCAGGCACATAGACGCACGCATACACAACTTGATAATCTTGGAGAGGAGAAGGGAGTCGAAGCAATGTGTGCTCAGGATTCTGCAGAGAGCCCATAAAGGATAAATGCCAGGATCCAGAGAGTTCTCTGTATGGGCCCATTGGCTCTCTTGGGTCTGCTCTCAGACAGGGGTTCTCCTGAGAAGGATGCTCTATTCCAAATGATTTCTTGCTACAATTCTGGAAGCCACCCTTGCTGGGCCTGAAACTGGGGCTTGGTCAAGACTCATTTGGGTCAAAGGATGAATGGGAATGTTCTGATGGTTGGGCGAATCAAAGATGGGGCAGGAACGCTGGAAACCTTGATGCTTCCTGGCAAAAGCTCAGTGCAGAGGCTATGAAAGATGTAGGGAGGAGTTGAAAGTTGACCCCTCAGGATCCTTCTTGGGGTGAACTCTATGTTACGTTTGGAATGAATATCTCACAAACTACTTGAGCGAGGGGATAAGACACTGAATGTCATGCTTGTGTCACAAAGGTGGTGTCCAGAGAGCCTTCAAGGAGGTCAAGGTTCTGTTAATGGAGGGAGCTTTCGGGAGCTGAGCCTTCTGGAGAGTCTGGATGTGAAGCTGTGGCTGTTATTTGTTGGTGGAAACAGAAAGGGGAGAGATTTAAACCTGAGGCTTGGGAGAGGAGGAGAGAGGAACCGGTGAGGCCAGTTACTGCCCGGAGCAATACGACCCAGGTTGGTAGGACCAGGAGAGATAGGCGGCACAAGCGTCTACTGAGGAAGTGAAGGTGGCTTGCTGCGTGCTGTGCCGCCATACCCCATCCTCACCTCCCTGCAGAGTCTCCGGTAAAGGCTCCATTGCTCTTCTGTGCTTGTGCAGGAGTGGATTCTGTGTAGGAAGCTTGTGGAGGTTGAATTCTGGGTCTGGGCATTCATGTGGGAAGAAACACAGGCAGCGCATTCTCTACCTGAGGTAGTGATTGGGGATGAGGCTCAGCAGACACTTTGCCCAGATGCAACGCCTGTCCCTTCCACGTGGCCGCTGTGGCACTCTAGACAGCCCTAATTATCGTCTTCAGCATCAGCCAAGAGTTACTGAGGATGACTCGGCCAGGCGTTTTTCCCAGCCCTATGGAAAACAAGGAATGATCTAATTCCATTGCACCATGGATGGAAATTACTGAAAGAACGTCTGGAGGAGAAACGCGATGAGTACAAGCATCGTGTGGGTGTGTGTAGGGGGCGCTGAGCATGGGGACCCAGGGACCATCAAGAAAGCCTTCGTGGCACCTCACAGGGAGGAGATCCTTTGAGCTAAAACTTCTGTTTCAAGATGACTTGAGTCCATGCTTCATGACAGAGAAGATATCAAAGATAAAAGCTTGGAAACAAGAAAGGGACCGCTTAGTGGACCAGATGTTGAGAAGAATACCTAAATAATAAACAATAAGGCAGAAAGCATTGGAGTTGAGCTTTGAATTGTGAGCTAACATCATGAATGTCTGCTGAGGAGAGGGGATCATCCCCGAGGCAGCAGAGAAAGGACACGGCATGGAGGGAGGGAGGCCCAGGCTGTGAACACAGAGACATCTGAGGGGTCGGAGACCTGGGGAGGTGGGCTGGAGAGAGCTTGTCGTGTCTTCAAATGCCCAGCTAAAGAATTTGGACTGAATATTGTAGGGGAAGGAGATTTTGAGGGAGGAGCATCACGATGGAAGGTTGCGTAGAGAGAACTACTAGTGGACAGGTGGAGGGCAGATTGGGGAGGCGGGAGCTTGAGGTGCAAGGGTCAGTCCGGACCTTGAGCTCTGGTGCTGGGGATAGGCGAGGAATGGCAGCAAGGCCTGAATGAGCACCGCGTGGTGAGCAGAACTCACAGACCAAGTGCCCCAGTAGCCATCTTGATACTCCAACTCACAGTAACATTCTCGAGTCTCTTGTGAGCCAGGCACTGTGCAAGGCCCTATACATTATGATCATGGCAAGGCTCATGATGTATTTGTTCCGTATTCCTGATTTTGCTGTTGGGCCATAGGGATTCATTACAAGGAAGCAAGAGAGCCAGTCTTATCAATGAATTCATCTCCATCTCACAGTCAAGGAACCCAAGGGTTGGGAAGGCCAACACCTCGCTAAAGACTATGCAGCCTGAAGTGACACAGCCAAGCTCAAGCCTACAGGCCTCTGGACTCCCCATCCAGTGCTCTTTCCATGTCGTTACTTCTCAGACGAAGACAATGCCTCTTCTTTTTCTAAGCCACTGGCAGCTGTCGCTTTGGCTGTGACATTTTGCCATTACTGTCTGAGCCAATTAGGTCCTGAGGCGGTTTGGCCCGATTCTCTTAACATTTGCATGGAGGAGCGCAGTCTGCCTCTGCCTCCCGTGATGCCAGCTGCTCTCTGAAGTTCTCCTTGGAAAAAATCCTGCCCAGGACGCTCTGGCTCTCCCAGAGCAGAGCAGGTCCCGCTGCGTGGAGAGTAGGCGTCTGGGAGTTCCAGGCCTTACCTCCAGAATAGGCCTCTCCTTCAGGAGAAGACAGGGCTTTGCTCTGAGGAAGGAGCAGATTTCACGTGGAAGTCTCAGCACGCACCAGAACGCGGCCCTGCCTGTGCAGAACCCAAAGCTGTGTTTGTCTTGAGCTGTCCAAATGTTTATCCTTGCAACAATGGGACTGAAGCAAGACTAGTCATCCAGCTGTTCAGAGTTTCCCTTCTCAATTTTTATTTTATTTTATTTTATTTTATTTTTTGACACATAGCTCAGGAGTCTCCACACCTGGGCCCCTTTCTTACCTGTCTCGTTGTCACAGGTGAGAGTCTCAGAGCTAGGCATTGTGGGTAAGGCCCATGTTGGGGAAGATTCCCCCTAAGACAACCCCAGCACATCTGTAGACACACCTGCTATCTGGGCTCTCTCAGACAAGCACATGGTTCATGCAGCTAAGTACTTATTTCTTACCTGCCTCCGGCACTATTCTAGGCCCTGGGCGTAAAGCCGTGAGCAAGAGAGACGCAGGGCTATTTGTATTGAAAGACTAGGTTTAAAGTTGTAGGGCTCGGTGTGCAAAAGGATAAATGATAGTCACCATTCAGCAGTGCTTCGGCTTCGGGTCTCGGAATAGCCTGCCTTGTCTCCCGCTGTGGCACTCAGGCTTAGCTTCAGGAAAAGAGCCAGACCAGACCGAGTCTCCTCTTGGAGCGCATGGCTGAGGGGTTCTGCGTCGAAGTGAGCACCAGGCTGACCAGAGTTGCAGCTTCCTTCCTTTATTTATTTTTAAATGAAAGATATTTATTATTTTCTGATTATGAGAGGGGGTGCATGCTTATGTCAAAATTTGGGAATAGGGGGTGCCTGGGTGGCTCAGTGGGTTAGCGCTGCTGCCTTCGGCTCAGGTCATGATCCCAGGGTCCTGGGATCGAGCCCCGCATTGGGCTCTCTGCTCGGCAGGGAGCCTGCTTCCCTTCCTCTCTCTCTCTGTCTGCCTCTCTGCCTGCTTGTGATCTCTGTCAAATAAATAAATAAAATCTTTAAAAAAAAGTTTGGGAATATACTGGAAGAATTGGTGTAAAGTCCACTTTGGGACACGGCGTCGGCCCATGCCACGGGAATGTTCGGTGTAACAGTAAATGCTGTGGAGTTACCTCTAGCCACTGGGGTGTTGCTGGAGCCTTTGTTCTCCACATCCACTGTTGTTCCTTTTATGCACAGCCTCAGGAGATAGGTAGTTCTTCGTGCCAGGGGTTGCTGTGGTCTTCCTGGTGGACCTTCAGTGAACACTTCAGGTTGGGAAGGGATCATGGCCCTCTCCTTGTAGCGGCTGCTGCGAGGCAGGTTCATGGCCCATGGAAAACACACAGCACCTCAGGATTTGCATTCTGCGTATTCACATCCCCCTGACTACATCTTTGCATCTTTTGGCTCATTTTCCCTTTGTCTTGATTGTCTTACTCTCCTCCTCACACTTTACATGTCTGTGGTTATATGCTGCCTTACTGGTTGGTGAGCTAATTACATTTTTCTAAGACTAAGGTGGTATATGTAAACAAAGGGGGCAAGAAACAGAGTAGGCTTTTGTATTGCTTGGTTGTACTTTACAGCATCATAAGCCAAAGTCAGTAGTAGAGTTAGTCTAGTTCAGGGTTTGGAAGGTATTCTGCAAGGGGTCAGATAGTAAAGGTTTTAGGTTTTGCAGATCGTAGGGACCCTGTCACAACTACTCAACTCTGCCATTGTCATTTGAAAGCAGCTGTGGACAATACACAGGTGTGGCTGTGCTCCCATAAAACTTGCCAAAAACAGGTGGTGTGCCAGACTATTGTTCGTGGCCATAGGTTGCTGACCTGTGGTCTGTTTACTTGCTTATTTAGTAAGTAAATCAAAAGGCAGAAACTGGAAAAACTTCCTTAAGAAGGAATTTTGTAAGGTAAGATATCACAAGAGTTATAGTACCAGAGAACCCCTTTATAATGAGGAAAGTTACAGACACACAGAAACACAGACGGCTAAATGTTGGTACGCATACACACTCACCCCATCTCTGTTAAGCATTTTATTTCTGAACATTCATATTTATTTATTTTTTATTTTTTTTAAAGATTTTATTTATTTATTTTTGTCAGAGAGAGAGAGCGAGCGAGCGAGAG
>ML103449.1:0-30029 GCA_003697995.1 Taxidea taxus jeffersonii
TCTTTATAGATGGTGGATATCAGCCCTTTATATGTAGTACCACTTGTGAATATCTCCTCCCATTCCATGGGTTGCCTCTGTTTTGTTGACTGTTTCCTTTTTTGTGCAGATGTCGGCTGTGCAGATGTGGCTGATGTGGAAGAGGTTACTGCCTATTTTCTCCCCTAGGATTTTGATATATTCCTGATTCACATTGAGGTCTTTCATCCATTTTGAGTTTATCTTTGAATATAGTGTGAGAGCATGGTTGAGTTTCATTCTATACATAGCTGTCCAATTTTCCCAACACCATTTATTGAAGAGATATCTTTTTTCCTGACTTGTCAATGATAATTTAACCACAGAGTTGAGGGTCAATATCTGAACTCTCTGCCCTGTTCTATAGGTCTTTTTGTCTGCTTTTGTTCCAGTGCCATGCTGTCTTGGTCATCACTACTTTGTAGCAAGCTTGAAATCAGGCAACATGATGCCCCCAGGTTTGTTTCTTTTTTCAGCAATTCCTTAGTGCTCCGGGGTGTTTTCTGGTTCCAAATAAATTTTGGGATTGTTTCCAGCACTTTGAAAAATCCTAGTGGAATTTTGATTGTGAAGGCATTGAAAGTATAGATTGCTCTGGGCGATATACACATTTTTAAAAAATTTTAAACAATTTTAAAAGGATTTTATTTATTGATTTAAGGAGAGAGAGAGAGAGAGAGAGAGAGAGAGAGAGAGAATGAGTGCATGAGGCAGAGGGAGAGGGAGAAGCAGACTCCCTCCTGAGCCAGGAGCCTGATGTGGGGCTTGATCCCAGGTTGCTGGGTTAAGCAGATGCTTAACCATCTGAGCCACCCAGTGATGCTTAACCATCTGAGCTACCCAGTCACCCCCGATATACATATTTTAACAAATGTTTTGAAGGAATTGAAACACTTGGAAGCTAAAGACCATCCTTCTCAGGAACACCTGGATAAACCAAGAAATCAAAGAAGAATCTAAAGAATTCATGGAAAACAGTGAGAATGAAGACACAACAGTCCAAACCCTATTGGATACAGCTAAGGCCATCCTAAAGAGGAATACATAGCCATCCAGTCCATCACTCAAAAAAAAAAAAAATCCAGAATACATCAGGTCTCTTTACATACTAAAGAACTGGAAATCAACAACAAATTAAGCCAACCCCATGCACAAGTAGAGAAATAATTAAGGTTAGAGCAGAGGTCAATGAGTTAGAAGGTAGAGATACAGTAGAACACTTCAACAAAACTAGAAGCTGATTTTTTAAAGAATAATAAGATCGATAAAGCACTGGTAAAATTAACCCAAAGGAAAGGAGAAATGAGAGAGGGCCCAAATTAGTAAAATTATAAATGAAAAGGGAGAAATGTTTTCACATGGATGAGTGGAATCATGAGGGAACCACCTAGATAAACCTCTGAGGAAAAATAATTATCCATAAGGAATGGAATTATCCCTGTATCCTTGTTTCAAGAATATTGAGGCGATATCAGAGGTGCGTAGGAGTCCCAGAATGGTGCCATATCCTGTAGCCATCAAAATAAGTCTATAGAGAATGCAATGTTCAGCAGACAACAATATCCTACAAGGGAAAGTTCTTACAACATGTATGTGTTTCAGCAACAGGAAAGGGTTCTACCCTTCTCTGAGAAACAATCCTATGGAGAACAAAAGACTCAAGTTATGCCTCTTGGCATGAGTAAAGAAGCATTTTTCCCTGTATGTGTGGCATCAAGAGGAAAGTCACGAGGCTTTAATTCTGAGAAACAAGTCTGTGGAGAATGATATTTGCAGCGAGTTCTAGTTCCCAGAAGATAGAAGGGTTATCCAATATAGGTGTGGCAGTGTATGGAAGGAGCAATGTCCCTGACTTGTAGAAACAGTTCTGTGGAGTGTGTAATTCTAAACAAATGACAAGATTCTTTCAAGGAGAAGAGTTTTACCAGGTAGGTGTTCAAGAAACATGAAAGTGCCCTAGCCTTTCCTCTGAGAATGATGTCTGTGTAGGAAACATCCAGAGGAATCTCTGTTTCATGCAATAGAAAAATTTTCCAAGGCAGTTTGGGAATCGTGCAGATTTCACTCTGACATAGGAGTCTGTGGAGAATGACATTTTGAATGAATTATTGAATTCAGAACATAAACATCATGTCATATATATGTGTGAGTATATAGGGAAGGAGTCATTTTCCTTACGTGTAGACCCAAGCCTGTGGTGAATACAGCTTGGAGCCAGCAGCAACTCTCATTAAGGGACCAGTCTTCCAGCATGTGTGTTTTTAAGCAACAGGAAAGTTCCCTGTCCTTCCATCTAGAGAGAATCTGTGTAGAACAGTGTTCAAGGAATCACATGCATGCTGAAGATAGAAGCAAATTAGAGAGCACCTGAGGAATCATGAGGAAACCACTGCTCCTTTGAGTCTAGAAACATGTTGGAGGAAGAAACACTGTACTCCCATCTTGTTTCCAGAAGAGAGCTGCAAGAACAAATCCACGGGCGGTAGCATCCAGAATTTTCCATGCAACAGGACACAAGCATAGAAACAAGTCCATGAAGAATGCAACTTGCAGCCAAAAGGACTTCATCTAGGCAGTAGTCTTCCAGCACATATGTGTTTAAGCCACAGGAAAGTACCCTAGCCTTCCCTTGAAAAAAAGCTCTGGAGAGGTGACAAGGCTAAAGACAATTCTTGGTGGATTCAGATAGAAGCATTTCTAAATGGAGATGTGGAATCAAGAGGATGACGCTGCAGATTTAACATTAGAAACAAGTGTGTGGTGAAAGGAATTATGGTTTCCAGAATGTAGATTCATGTCAAATACATTTGGATGGTATACGGTTGTGCCATGTCCCTGAAGAATATATCCTAGTATTTGGAGAGTGCCTCATTCAGCCAACAAGCTCTTAAAGGGAGAAGTCTTCCAGCATGCATAGGTTTCGAAAAAGGGAAAGGGTGTATGTTTCTCTCTGAGAAAGAGGTTGATGGAAAACAAAACTTCAAGTACCTTTTTGCTTATTGAACCAGAGGTGTATTCAGTGGGAAGTGTGGGAAAACAGGAAAGGACCACAGATTGAATGTGAAAAAACAAGTCTAAGGAGAATGGAATGCTCAACTAATTCCCATTTCCAGAGGAGAGATCACATTGAAGTATATGGATAATAGTATAGGGAAGGTGTCATTCCCTGACTCATCGAGTCTGTGGAGAATTTCACTTTCAGTGAACAACAAGTTTCTACAAGGGAGAAACCTTCAACCATTCATGTGTTTAAACAACAGGAAGGCACCCTATCTTTCCTACTGAGAAACTAGTCTGTGGAGAACACAACCATAAAGGAGCATCCTTTCCTCCTGAAGACAGGAGTGTTTTCAAATGGAGGTGTGGAATCATGGGGACACCACCGCATTTCTAGCTCTGAACAAGTGAGTGGCAAATGGCCCTCTCATCTAATTCTTTTTTCCAGAAGATGCAGGCTGCACCCAATACATGTGTGGTAGGATAATTAAGGTACTATGTCCCTGAAGCAGAGACAAAAGTTGGTGGAGAATGCAGATTTCAGTGAACGGTGAGGTTTTTTTTAAGGGAGAAGACTTCTAAGACGTATGTGTTTATGCAGAGGGAACATGCCCTGTCTTTACCTCTGAAAAAGAAGTCTGTGGAGAAACATAACATTCACAGAACCTCATGTTTCCTGAATGTAGAAGCGTTTTTGCAATATAACTGTGGAATCCTGAGGAAACCATGGCATATTTAATTGTCTGAAAGAAGTCTGGAGAAAGTAACTCTCAGCCTATACTTGCTTCCAGAAGACCATGGCACTGTCACATATAATTCAGGCAGTAGAGGGAAGGTCCCCTGTCTAGGACACAGAAAAATAAGTCCTTGGAGAATGCAAAATTCAGTGAGCAACAAGTTCCTGGAGAGAAGAATCCTTCTAGCAAGTATGTGTGTACATACCAGGAATATCCCCTATGGGTCCATCTACAAAAATACCTGTGGAGGAAGCCACATTACAGTAATCTCTTGCTTCCATAGACAGGAGCATTTATTTTTCCTTTTATAAACTATTGTTTTATATTTTTAATTTTTATTTAATTTTACTTTTTTTTTCAGTGTTCCAAAATTCATTCTTTATGCATCACACCCAGTGCTACATGCAATACATGCCCTCTACAATACCCACCTCCAGGCTCAACCAACACCCCACCACCCCCTTACAAAACCCTCATTTATCTCTTGGAGTCCACAGTCTCTCATGATTTGTCTCCCACTCTGGAGTGTTTTGTTAGGCACATGTGGAAACATGAGGAAACCTCATTCAGCACCAACCAAGAAATGAGCCCTTGGAGAAAGGAAGTGTCAGCTACCTTCATGTTTTCCCACATAAGCCACAATGTCCATTATATCTCTCGTAGGATCCGGTAGCTGCCATGTCCCTGATAAATACCAAAAAAGATGGTGAAGAATGCAACATTCCTGAAAAAAAGACCCTCAGGGGGACAGGCTTGAGCATGTATGTTTTTTAGCAACTGGAATGTTCCTTGTCTGTCTGCCTGAGCAAGAAAAATGTGGAGAACACAACGTGGAAGGCATCTCTTGCTTCCTGAGTGAAAATGTTTTCCAGTGGAGGGATGAAATCATGGGGAACTCACAAAACATTTACCTCAAAAAAAAAAAAAAAAAGGATGTGGGAGGATGGAAATCTTCACTAATTTTCTATGAGGAAGATATAGACAATGTCACATATATCTGGGATTATAGAGGCAAGGTGCCACCCCACTGACTTGTAGAAACAAGCTTGTGTAGAATGATACTGTGATGGGACAACAAGGTACTTCAAGGGAGATATCTTCCAGCATGGACATTTTTAGGCAAAATGAAATTGCACTATTCTTCCAAGAAGTGGTTTTTGGAAAACACAACATTCAAGTAAATTCTGATATCCAGAATATCCAGAAACCAAAATGTTTTCACGTTTGAAATGGGGGAATCATGAGATGCCTAGATGAATTAAAAAAAAAATTACCCATGAGGAATGGAATTTTCCACTTATCCTTGTTTCAAGAAGATAGAGGTGATCTCAAATGAATACCTGAGAGTAAAGGAATAGTGCCATGTCCCTGAGGCATCAAGACAAGACTATAGAGAATGCAACAAACAGAGGGCAACAATATCTTAAAAGGGAGAGGTCTTACACCATGTATGTGTTTCAGGAGCAGGAAACTACCCTATCCTTCTCTCTGAGAAACAATCCTGTGGAGAACAAAGGGCTCAACTCATGCCTTTTGGCATGAGGAAAGAAGCATTTTTCAATGTACACGTGGCCTCATGTTGAAAATGTGAAGGCTTTAATTCTGAGAAACAAGTCTCTGAAGAATGGAATTGGCAGTGAGTTCTAGTTCCTAGAAGACAGAAGGGCTAATCAAATATAGGTATGGTAGTATAGGTAGGGAGCAATGCCTCTCACTGGTAGAAACAACATTGTGGAGAGTGGAACTCTCAGCCAAAGGCATAATTCTTCTGGGGAGCAGCCTTTTAGTGGGTGGGTGTATATGGAATATGAAAGTGCTCTAGTCATCCCTCTGAGAATGAGATCTGTGTAGAACACAGCTTTCAGGGGATCTCTGCTTCCTGAAATAGAGGCATTGTCCAAAGGCAAGGGGGGGAATCATGAGGACACTGGTGCTCATTTCGCTCTGAGATATGAGTCTGTGGAGAATGACGTTCTCATTGAGAAATAATTCTCAATGAATTCTAGCTTCCAGAAGATAAACATAATGTCATTCCTCTGTGTGAGTGTCTAGGGAAGGAGTGATATTGCTTACGTGGAGCCCCAAGTGTATGGAGAATGCAACTTGGAGTGAGCAACAGCTCTCATGAAGGGACATGTCTTCCAGTGTGTGTGCTTTTCAGCAACAGGAAAGTTCCCTGCCCTTCCCACCGAGAAAGAGTCTGTGGAATACACAGCATTCAAGGGATCTCATGCATCATGAACAAAGAAGTAATTTCTAGGACACCTGTGGAGTTATGTGGAAACTAGGGTTCCTTTAAGTCAAGAAACATGTTGGAGAAAGGCACACTGCACTCCTTTCTTGTTTTCAGAGGAGAGTAGTGAGATCCAGTCCATGGGCAGTAGCATCTTGACGGTTTCATGAAACAGATATCCAGTGTAGAAACAAAGTTCAGGCAAAATGCAACTGGCAGCCAACACTAAAGTTCCTCCAGGGAGAAACTTTCAAGCATGAGTGTGTTTAAGGAATAGGAAAGTGCCCTAGACATCTCCAAACAAGTCTGGGGAGACCACAATCCTGAAGGAACATCTTGGTGGGTGCAGATCTAAGCATTTCCAAATAGAGATGTGAAATCAAGGGGAACCCACTGCTTATTTAACACCTAAGAAACAAGTCTGTGGCAAATGGGATTATCCAACAATTCCAGTTTCTAGAACATAGTGTCACCTCAAATGCATGCTGCCTGGAATAGGGAAGGTGCCAGTCCCTAAGAACTTTTACTCATCTTTAGAAAGTTCTCTTCTCAGCCAACAAGTTCTCAAAGTGAAAACCTTCCAGCATCTGTGGGTTTCAGAAATGGGAAAGGGCACTATGTTTCCTTCTGAGAATGAGCTCTGTGGAAACCAAATATCAAGTAACTTTTGTTTATTTTAACTAAGTGTTTTCAGTGGTAGGAGTGGCAGAACAGGAAAGGCCACAGGTTGAACTCAAACAAATCTGTGGAGAATGGAACTCTCAATTAATTCTCACTTCCAGAAGAATAATCAACATCAAGTTTATGGGTAGCAGGATAGGGAAGGTACTATGTCTCCAAAACATTAACATGAGTCTGTGAAGAACACTATTTCCAGCAAACAACACGTTTCTTCAGGGGAGAGCCCTTCGAGCATATATGTATTTAAGCAACAGAGAAGTGCCCTATCTTTCCCCTTGAGAAACTAATCTGGGGAGAATAAAACCATAAAGGGGCATCTTTTTCTCCTGAAGATAGGAGGGTTTTCAAAAAGAGGTTTGGAATCATGAACACACTGCCTTGGTTCTAACTCTGAAAGGTAAGTCTAGGGCAAATGGGACTCTCAACTATTTCTTCCTTTCAGAAGATGAAGGCCACATCCAATACATGTCTGGTAGAATACCAAAATGTTCTGTGTCCCTGAAGCATAGACACATGTTGGTGAAGATTGCAACTTTCAGCAAAGTTCAAGATTTCACAAGCGCTTCTCTGATGTATGTGTTTAAGTTAAGGGAACATGTCCTATCCTTCCTTCTGAGAAAGAAGTCTGTGGAGAAACATAACGTTCACAGAACATCTTGTTCCCTGAAGGGAGAAGCGTTTTTCTAATATACCTGTGGAAACCCGAGGAAACCACAGCATATTTAACTGTGTGAAAGGAGTCTGTGGAGAAAAGAAATCTCAGCTTATTTGTTTCCAGAAGAGTGTGTCACTGTCACATATAAGTCAGGTAGTGAAGGGAAGCTGCCATCTTGGACGGAAAGAAAGAAGTCTGTGGAGAATGCACATTCAGTCAGCAACAAGTTCCTGGAGAGAAGTAGCCTTCTAGCATGTATGTGTGTTCATAAAGAAATGTGTCCTATGGATCTCATTGGAAAAGAAATCAGTGGAGAACACGTTACAGGAATCTCTTGTTCCTTAGACATGAATGTTTTCAAAGGCACATGTAGAATCATGAGAAAACCAACTTTAGCTTAACTTGAGAAACAAGTCCCTTAAAGATATTGTCAGCTACCTTCTTGCTTTCTGATATTAGTGGCAGTGTCCACTATACCTCTTGTAGGATCGGGCGGGTGCCATGTCCTTGACATGTACAGGAAAGACTGTGAAGAAGGCAATGTTCCAGAATAAGAAGAACCTTCAGGGGGACTTGAGTACGTATTTGTTCTAGCAACTGGAACTTGCCTCATCTTGCCACCGGAGTAAGAAAATGTAGAGAGAACACTGTTGAAGGCTCCTCTTGCTTCCTGATTTTCCAATGGAGTAGTGGAATCATGAAGAACCTAACACACATTTAGCTCTGAGAAAAAAAGGCTGTGGGAACACGGAGATTTCCACAACATTTTCCATCAAGTACATGGATAAATTATCACCTATATGTGTGATAGTAGAATCAAGGTGCCACCTCTCTGAAAAGTAGAAACAGGCCTGTGGAGAATGCCACATGAGCGAACAACAAGGTATGTCAAGGGAGACATCTTCCAGCATGGATATATATAGGCAACACAAAAGTGCCTTATCCTTCTTAGAAAGAAGTCATTGTAGAAAACAACATTCAAGTAAACTCTGATATCCTGAAGACATAAATGTACTCATGTGCATGGGTGAAATCATGAGGAAACTACTCAGATGAACCTCTGAGGGAAATTTTTAAAAATTACCTGCGAGGAATGACATTCTCCACTTATCCTTGCTTGGAGAAGATAGAGGCGATATCAAATAGACTCCTGGGAATATAGGAATGGTGCCATGTCCCTGAGGTTTTGAACAAGTCTGTGGAGAACACAAAATTCAGGGCTGCGGTAGTATATGGCAGGAGCAATATCCCTGACATGTAGAAATAATTCTGGGGAAAGAGCACTCTCAGCAGAAAGAAAAGATTTATCCAGAGAGAAGCCTTTTTGTGGATAGGTGTTTAAGTAACATGAAAGTGCCCTAGTCTTCCCACTGACCACGTTGTCTGTGTTGAAAACATCCTCCAAGGAATCTCAGCTTCCTGTAATAAAAGCATATCTAAGGCACGTGGTGAATTGTGAGGAAACTGACCCAGGTTGTGCTCTGAGATAGGAATCTGTAGAGAATGGCATACTAAACAGAAGAATTTGTATCCCAAAGATAAACACAATACCATATATGTATGTGAGCATATATGGAAGGAGACATGCCCCTTACATATAGACCCAAGCCTTGGGATAATGCAAATTTGAGCTAGCAACAACACTCATCACGAGACAAGTCTTCAGCATGGGTGTTATTAAGCAACAGGACATTTCCCTGTCCTTCCCATGCCGAGAGAGTCTGTGGAGAGCACAGTGTTCAAGGAAACACATGCATCCTGAAGGCAGAAGTGATTTCATGTACCTGTGGAGTCATGAGGAAACCAATGTTCCTTTAAGCCAAGAAACATGTTGGAGGGAGAAACACTCCACTCCCTTTTTGTTTCCAGAAAAGAGTGGTAAGATCAAATCCATGGGCAGTAGCAACCGAAAGGTTCCCAGAAAAGGGTTCCAAGTGTGGTAACAAGTAAGTACAGATGCAACGTGCAGCCAACACCAAGTTTCCTCCAAGGAGAAGCCAGGGACACATAGGAATTTAAGCCACAGAAAAGTGCCCTAGTGTTCCTCTGAAAAACAAGTCCAGGGAGACCACAAGCCTGAAGTCACATCTTGGGTGGTGCAGATAGAAGTGTTTCCAAGTGGATATGTGCAATCAGGAGAAACCCCCCTCAGATTTAACACGTGGAAACAAGTCTATGTCGAATGGAACTGTCAAACAATTCCAGTTACTAGAACTTGGAGCCATCTCAAAGGCATGTTGGCTGATAGAGGGAAGGTGCAATGTGTGTAAGGAATATCCTCTAGACTATGGAGAGTGCTTCTCTCGGTCCACAAGTTCTGAAAGGTAGAAGCCTTCTGGCATGTATGGTTTTCAGACATGGGAAAGGGTGCTATGCTTCCGTATGACAAACAGGTCTGGGGAAAACCAAATGGCAAGTAACTCTTTGCTAATTGCAGAAGTTCTTCCAGTGTTTGTGGCAGGAGGACAGGAAAAGGCAGCAGATTGAACTCGAACACACAAGTCTGATGGCCATGGAATGCTCCACCAATTCTCGCTTCCAGAATAGAGGTCAACTTCAAGTATATGGGTAGTACTACTGGGAAGGTGCCGTGACCCTGATACATCAAGAGGAGTCTGTGTAGAATGCCACTTTCAGCCAACATCAAGGTACTTCAAGAGAGGGTCTTCCAGCATGGATGTGTTTAGACAACACGGTTGTGTCCTATCTTTCCATTGTAAAAAATAGTTGTTGTGGACACACCATTCAAGGAAACACTGACATCCTGAATGCAGAAACATTTTTAGGGGTATGGGCAGAATCCTGAGGAAACCATCTAGATCAACTTCTGTGGAAAGCAAAAGTAATAATAAGCTGTGAAGAATGGAATTCTCCACGTATCCTTGTTTCAAGAAGTTAGAGATGATATGAAAGATGCTGGGAGGACAGGAATGGTGCCATGTCCCTGAGACATTGGAACAAGTCTATGAATTACCACACATACATTTGATACCGTGCCTATCTTCTGGAAATAAGAATGGTTGGAGAACTCCTTTTTTAAAAAACTAGGTGCCCATAGTCAAAGCTCAGGCGATTTGCCCATGATTCCACACCTCCAGATGAGAATGTTTCAGTCTTCTGAAAGCAAGAGGTGACCTGAACCTTGCTTCTCCACAGACTTCTTTCACTTTCCTTTGGATAGGACACTTTCACATTGCTTAAATGCATACTTGTCAGATGCTTCTTCTTTGAGGATCCTGTGGTTCGCATAAAATTATGTGCCCTCACCACAGAATTACTTCAACACATCAGGGGCACGACCCGTTCTGTACACAAACACACCTATACTTGATATCCCCTCTGTCTTTGGGAACCAGAGCAGGTTGCCATTCCATACTCCACAGTACGGAGGTAAATCTTCTTAGAGGTAAGTCTTTGTCAACTATCTCATGATTCAAAACATGCACTTAAAAATACTCTGATATGCCAGAGGCTGTAGAGAGTCAAGAACACTTGGAACATGACAGCCAAAAACTAAGGTGTATTTAACAGTTACCCATATATCACAATAAAAATAAACAATTAAAAAGAAAAATGAAATAGAAAACCATCTCCCACAGGAAAACAAGAAATGACTGGAATGTTTTGTTCTCCCTACACTTCTACTCACAGAAAGGGGTAGGGCACTTGCTAGTTGCTTCACACATACAGGTGGCAAGTCTTCGCTGTTGAATGATATCTTGTTCACTCAATCTTGGGTGCTCCAGAGACTTGTTTCCATGCATCAGGGAAATGACACCTGCCCCATCCTGCCAGACAATATTTGCTACGGCCTATCATTTGGAAGCAAGTTTACCTTGAGAATAACATTCCTCAGAAATTTGTTTTCTCAGAATTTCATCGGTTGTGGGCTACTCAGGATTCCACACAGCTATTTGAAAACTTCTCTTTCAGCCATCAGAGTTGACTTGAATGGTGTGCTCCCCGCCGACTGCTTTCTCACAGGGAAGGGTAGGGCACTTTCCTGATTCTCCCACACATAGAAGGCAGAAGATTCACCACAGATGTTTCTCCTTGTTTTCTTAAAGTTGCCTTCTCCTCAGAGTGGTTTCTACACTTCAGGGACTCAGAACCTTCTGTATACCAGCTCATGGTGTATTCAATATGGCCTGCATCTGCTGAAAGGAGAACTAGTTGAGAGTTCCTTTCTCTGTGATCCAGCTCTGGGGTTATACTCAGGAATCCACCCATCCATTGAAAAACCCACATACCTTCAGGAGGAAAGCTGTTCCCTACGCATTGTACCCTCCTCGGACTTGTTTCACAGGAAGAAAGATCTGGCCTGCTCCTGAAGCTGAAACACCTCCATGCTCCAAGTTTCCTCCCTTGAGGAGACTGGTTGTTTGTTGAAAGGGGCATTCCACGGAGACTTATTTCTATGTGGCAGGGACCTGATACCTTCTGTATCCTAGCACACAAGGATCTGCACTTGATCTCCCCTCTGGAAAAGAGAACTCGTTGAGAGTTCCATTCACCACAGCTGAATGTCAAGGTTCCATTGGCACTCATTTTCTGTTCTCCCACACTTCCCATAGAGAAACACTTCTTCTTCAAGGAGCACAATATCACCTGAAATGGGGATCTCCGTAACCACTTTCTCAGTGGAAGTATGGTGTCTGTTCTTGTACCTGAGACCCATGCATGCTCAAAGTCTTGTCCCCTTTGCCCTTTGTCCTTTGAGGAACTTGCTGGCTGGGGGTAGCACTCTCCAATGATGAGGATCTATTGCCAAGGGCCACAGCACCTTCCATATCCTCTCAAAAAGACATTGGATGTCATCTTCATGTTCTGGTGAAAAGCATTATTGGACCATTCCATTCTCCACAGACTTGTCTCTCAGTATTCCATCTGTGGCACTTTCCTCTAGAATGCACATACCCATTGGAAACTCTTCTGTCTGCAGAAAGTATGATGTTACTGAAGCGTTATGGTCTCCCAGACTGGTTTTCAGGGTAAGGAGACAGCGCACTTTCCTATTGCTGCCCTACATATGTGCGTAAGGGCTTCTCCCATGAGGAATCCTGTTGTTGGCTGAATGTTGCCTTCTGCCTGGACACTTTTCTGTACATTCTGAACAACCAGCCTTCTGTCATGTAGCACCCTTGAATTGGATATCATGTCTGTCTTCTGGCAACAAGGAGGTGCTACAGTATTCCTTTCTAAAACTTGTGTCTAGGGCACCTGAGTGGCTCAGTGGGTTAAACCCTCTGCCTTCAGTTCAGGTCATGATCCCAGGGTCCTGGGATCGAGCCCCACATTGGGCTCTCCGCTCAGCAGGGAGGATGCCTCCCCCTCTCTCTCCCTGCCTGCTTCTCTGCCTACTTGTGATCTCTGTCTGTCAAATAAATAAATAAAATCTTTAAAAAAAATAAAACTTGTGTCTAAAGTTGGGGGGAATGGTGGTTTCCTCATGATTCTGCATGTGAATTGGAAAAGGTTTTGATTTTAACCATGTAAGAGTTTGCATCAATACTGTGTTCTCCACACACACTGTCTCAGAGGGATGCATAGGGAACATTCCCTAGTGCTTACAAACACACATGCTGGAGGACTTCTGCCTTGATGCTTTTTGTTCACTCAATATTCCATTCTCCACAGAGTTCTGTCTGCCCTTGAGGCACATGGCACCTTCCCTCAACTATCATGCCCATCTCTGAGAGGGCATCTCTCCTCTGGGAGACAGCATGCATGGAGAATTCCCTCCACTGTTTATTCGTTTCTCAAAGTGAAATTGGTGCCAGTATCCTCCTGAGTGTACCTGAGCCTCAGAATCTGTTTCAGGCTTGGAACCAGAGGTTCCTTGAAAACCGTTTGCCACACAGACCTCTTTTTCACAGGGAAGGTTAGGGCACTTTCCTATTCTTAAGCACCTGCATGCTCGAAGGCATCCCACTTGCAGAACATGCTCACTGAAAGGTGACTCTCAGGTGACTCCACAGACCTTTGCCTAAGCATTACAGACATGGCCCCTTCCCTCAATTATCATACCTCGATTTGATCTGTTTTCTGTCATCTGGAACCAGAAGGTATTGTGGTGTCCATGCTCCATGAACCTGTATCTCAGAGTTAAAGGTGGCGGCGGGGAGGCTTCCTGAGGATTATCCCACGCGCCATTGAATACGCTTTTGTCTTCAGGGTGGAAGGGATTACTGGATGGCTTTCTTCTGCACAGCCTCCTGCTCATGTGAAGGAGAAGGTATTAGTTTCCATGGGTGCACACCAGGCAGGTGTCTCCTTTGAAGATTCTTGGAGGTCAATGAGGAATGCATTCTCCACAGTCTTGTCTCTCCTCAGATGGGGCATGGCACCTTCCATATATTACCACACATACATTCAATACCACTTCTATCTTCTGGAAACAAGAATGGTTGGACAACTCCCTTCTTCCCAAACTCAGTCCTCAGAGTCAGAGCTCAGGCGATCTGCCCATGATTCCACACCTCCAGGCAAGAACGTTTACATGTTCTGAAAACAAGAGGTGACTTGAACTTTGGGCTTTCCACAGGCTTCATCTCTTGCCATTGGAGAGGCCATGTTCACATTCCTTAAATAGATACACACCAGAAGCTTCTCCTTGGAGAATCCTGTGGCTCCTGTCAAGATGCCCTCACCACAGATTTACTTCTACATGTCAGGGACACAACCATTCCATATTTGAACACACCTAAACTTGATATCCTCTCTGTCTTCTGGGGACCAGAGAAGCTTGCCAATTCCATACTCCACAGACCTCTTTCTCAGAGTTAATCATTGACATTTTTCCATATTTCAAATGTGCACTTAAAAGTGCTCTGATCTACCAGATGCTATATAAAGTCAAGGAGCCTTGGAACATGGCAGCCATAAAGTAAGGATGTATTTTATGGTGCTCCACATAACACAATAAAAATAAACAATCCCCCCCCCCAAAAAAAATGAAATAGAAAAGCACCTCCATCCAGGGAACAAGACATGACTGGAATGTTTTGTTCTCCCTAGGCTTATTTTCACAGGGATGGGTAGGGCACTTGCTTGTTCCTTCAACACACAAATACAGCAAGGCTTCCCCATTGAAGGACATTTTGTTCCCTCAACCTTGCATGCTCCAGAGACTTATTTCCATGCATCAGGAAAATGACATCTGACCTAACCTGCCAGACACATATTTGATATCGCCTATCATTGGAGACAAGATACGTTGAGAATTCATTTCCCAGGGATTTGTTTTCTCAGTGTTTCATCAGTTGCAGGTTCCTCATGATTCCACACAGCTATTTGAAAACCCCTCTGTCTTCAGGATGTCAGAGTTGACATGAATGGTGTGTTTGCTGCTGACTTCTTTCTCAGGGGGAAGGATAGGACACTTTCCTGATTCTTCCACAATACAAGGCAGAGGGCTCTCCACTAAAGTTTCTTGTTGTTTGCTCAAAGTTGCCTTCTCCTTAGAGTGGTTTCTGCACTTCAGGGACTCAGAATCTTCTTCTTACCAGCTCACAGGTATGGGGTATGACCTGCACCTGCTGAAAGGAGAATTCATTGAGGGTTACATTCTCAACAGATTTCTCTCAGAGATCCAGCTGTGGGGGTATACTCAGGAATCCACCAATCCATTGCAAAGTCTGCCTAACTTCAGGAGGAGAGCATTGTACCCTCCTCAGACTTGTCTCGCAGCAGAAAAGATGGGGCCCATTCCAGCCACTGAAACACCTCCATGGTCCAAGGTTCCTCCCTTGAAGACACGGGTTGTTTGCTGATACCAGCAATCCCCACAGACATATTTCTACGTGTCAGGGACCTGACACCTTCTGTATCCTAGCATGCAAGGATTTGCTCACAATCTCCCCTCTGGAAAATAGAATTCATTGAGTTCTATTCACCCCAGAGAAGCGTGTCGAAGTTCCCTTGCACTCATTTCCTGTTCTCCCACACTTTGCATGGAGAAACACTTCTTCTTCAAGGAGCACAATGTCACCTGAACTGGGGCTCTCCATGGACCCCTTTCTCAGTGGAAGTATAGTGTCGGTTCCTGTTCCTGAAACCCACGCATGATCAAAGGTTTGGCCCTGAGCAATTTGTTGGCTGCGTGTAGCACTCTCCAAGGGTGGAAATCTATTACCATGGACCACAGCACTTTCCATAAAATCTCAAACAGACACTGGGCATAGTCTCCATGTTCTGGTAACAAGCATTATTGGACCATTTCATTCTCCACAGACTTGTTTTCGGTCTTCCTTCTGTGGTGCTTTCCTCTAGATTGCACATGTCCATTTTAAACACTTGTGCCTGCACCAAGCCTGATGTTCTGAAGTGTTGTGGTCTTCCCAGACTAGTTTTCAGGACAAAGAGAGGGCGTACTTTCCTGTTGCTGCCACACATATGTGCCCAAGGGCTTCTCCCATAAGGAATCTTGGTGTTGGTTCAATGTTGCCTTCTGCATGGATTTGATTATGCCCAATTCAAATGACCATCCTTCTGTAATCTACCACCCTTGGAATGGATATTGTGTCTCTCTTCTGGCATTCAAAAGGTACCTGAGTGTTCCTTCCTAAAACATGTGTCTAGACTTGGGTGAGTGCTGGTTTCCTCATGTTTCTGTTTTTGCATTTGAAAAAGGCTTCTATTTTCACCATGCAAAGTATTGTTTCAATGCTGTGTTCTCCACACACGCTGTCTCTGAGGGATGCATAGCGAACATTCTCTGGTGCTTGTAAACACTCATGCTGGAGGACTTCTTTTTTTTTTTTAAGATTTTATTTATTTATTTGAAAGACAGAGACCACAAGTAGGCAGAGAGGCAGACAGAGAGAGAGGAGGAAGCAGGCTGTCTGCAGAGCATAGAGCCCGATGTGGGGCTCGATCCCACAACCCTGGGATCATGACCCGAGCCAGCGGCAGCGGCTTTAACCCACTGAGCCACCCAGGCGCCCCTGCTGGAAGACTTCTAACTTGATGCTCCTTGTTCACTCAAAGCTACCAACTCCACAGACTTCTTTCTGCCCTTGAGGCACATGGCACCTTACTTCTCCTATTATGCACATCTCTGAGAGGGCATCTGTCCTCTGGAAACCAGCATGCATGGAGAATTCCCTCTGTCACTGATTCACTTCTCACAGGTTAGTCGGTGCCAATTTCCTCCTGAATCTACCTGAGCCTCAGAGAATGTTTCCATTTCAGGAAGCAGAGGTTCCTGTAAGGCTATTGCCACACAGACTTATTTCTCAAGGGGAAGGTTAGGGCACTTCATGTTTCTTAAGCACCTGCATGCTTGAATGTTTCACACTTGCAGAAATGTGCTCGCTTAATGTTGCCTTCTCCACAGAACTTTGCATAAGCATCACAGACATGGCCCCTTCCCTCGATTAACACACCTCTCTTGGATCTGTGTTCTGTCATGTGGAATGAGAAGGAGTTGAGGCCTACATGTTTCACAGACCTGTATCTCAGAGTTAAAGTGGTTTGAGCTTCCTGAGGATTCCCCCACATGTCTTTGAATATGCTTTTTTTTTCAGGAAGGAAGGGATTACTGGATTGCTTATCTTGCACACCCTCCTGCTCAAATGAAAGAGAAGGTATTTGTTTCCACAGGTGCATACCATACAGGCTTCTCCTTTGAAGATCTTGGAGATCAATGAAGAATGCATTCTCCACAGACTTGTTTCCCCTCAGATAGGCCATGACACCTTCCATGTATTACCACACATACGTTTCATACCGCCTCTATCTTCTGGAAGCAAGAATGATTGGAGAACTCCCTTCTTCCCAAACTCATTCCTCAGAGTCAAAGTTTAGGCAATTTGCCCATGATTCCACACCTCCAGGAGGGAACATTTCAGTCTTCTTCTGAAAGCAAGAGGTGACTTGAACCTTGTGTTCTCCACAGACTTCTTTGTCTAGCTGTCCTAGAGACCAAGTTTGCATTGCTTAAATGCAGGCATTCCAGATGCTTCTCCTCAGAGGATCCTGTTGTTCACATACAAATGCCCTCACCACAGAATTACTTTTACACACCAGAGGCACTACCCCTTCCGTATTTGAAAACACCTATACTTGATATCCCCTCTGTCTTTTGGGGACCAGAGCAGGTTCCATATTTCATACTCCACAGACCCCTTTCTCAGAGTTAATTTTGAAATATATCTCCAGATTCCATACATGCACTTAAAAATGCTCTGATTAGCCAGATGTTGTATAACATCAGGGGCC
Organism: Taxidea taxus jeffersonii; assembly: GCA_003697995.1. Taxonomy (NCBI): domain Eukaryota; kingdom Metazoa; phylum Chordata; class Mammalia; order Carnivora; family Mustelidae; genus Taxidea; species Taxidea taxus. Next base: position 17,543 of record ML103449.1, read on the forward strand.
ATGGAACACTGCAGCCAGAAACTAAGAATGCATTTTAGGGTGTCCCACATAACACAATAAAAATAAACAATCCAGATGCTGGCGAGGATGTGGAGAAAGGGGAAACCTCCTACACTGTTGGTGGGAATGCAAGCTGGTGCAACCACTCTGGAAAACAGCATGGAGCTTCCTCAAAAAATTAAAAATAGAGCTATCTTATGACCCAGCAATTGCACTACTGGGTATTTACCCTGAAGATACAAACATAGTGATCCGAAGGGGCACGTGTACCCAAATGTTTATAGCAGCAATGTCCACAATAGCCAAGTTATGGAAAGAACCTAGATGTCCATCAACAGATGAATGGATAAAGAAGATGTGGTATATATATACAATGGAATACTATGCAGCCATCAAAAGAAATGAAATCTTATCACTTGCGACGACATGGATGGAACTAGAGGGTATTATGCTTAGCAAAATAAGTCAATTGTAGAAAGACAACTATCAAATGATCTCCCTGATATGAGGAAGTGGAGATGCAATGGGGGTGGGGGTTAAGGTGGTAGGAAAAGAAAAAAATGAAACAAGATGGGATCAGGAGGGAGACAAACCAAAAGAGACTCTTAATGTCATAAAACAGACTGAGGGGGGTGGGTTGGGAGAGGGTGGTGGGGTTACATTATATGTTGAAATAAAAAAAGCTTAAAGAAAAAAAAATAAAATGAAAAAAAAAGAAAGAAAAAACAAACAATCCAAAAATAAAATAAAATAGAAAACCACCTCTCTCCAGAGAATAAGACATGACTAGAATGTTTTGTTCTCCCTAAATTTGTTTTCACGGGGAATGGTAGGCATTTGCTTGTTGCTTCAACACATTCATGGGGCAAGCATTGGCAGTTGAAGGATAATTTTTCCCTCAACCCTGTGTGCTTCAGAGATTGTTTCCATGCATCAGGGAAATGACACCTGCCCCATCCTGCCCAGCACATATTTGAAAATATGTCTCTCCTTTGGAAATAAGTATACATTGAAATTTCACTTCCTCAGAGATTTCTGAGGCGTCTCAGAGTATTTCTGAGTTTCTCAGTTGCGGGTTCTCCTGATTCCACACAGCTATTAATTTATTTTATTATTACTTTTTTATCCTTTATTTTTTTAAAAATTTCTTTTATCATTTCAGAATCCATTGTTTATGCACCACACCCAGTGCTCCATGAAATGCGTGCCCTCCATAATAACCACCACCAAGCTCACCCAAACTCCCACCCCTCTTCCCTACAAAACTCTCAGATTGTTTCTCGAGTCCACAGTCTTTTATGGTTTGTCCCCTCCTCTAATTTACCACAACTCCCTTCTCTTTTCCAGCTTTCCATGTCCTCCATGTTATTCTATATGCTCCACAACTAAGCAAAAACCATATGATAATGGTGTCTCTGTGCTTGACTTATTTCACTCAGCATAATCTCTTCCAGTCCCATCAATGTTGATATCAAAGTTTGTTATTCATCCTTTCTGATGGAGACATAATACTCCATAGTATATATGGGCCACATCTTCCTTATCTATTCATCTGTTGAAGGGCATCTTTGTTCTTTCCACAGTTTGGTGACTGTGGCCATTGCTGCTATGAACATTGGGGGTACAGATGGCCCTTCTTTTCACCACATCTGTATCTTTGGGATAAATACTCAGTAGTGCAATTGCAGGGTCATAGAGAAGCTCTATTTTTAATTTCTTAAGGAATCTCCACACTGTTTTCCAAAGTGGCTGCACCAACTTGATTCCCACCAACAGTGTAAGAGGGTTCCCCTTTCTCCACGTCCTCTCTGACACACCTTGTTTACCGTCTTGCTAATTTTGGCCATTCTAATTGGTGTAAGTTGGTATTTCAGTGTGGTTTTGATTTGAATCTCCCTTATGGGCAGTGAGGATGAACATTTTTTTCATGTGTCTGTTAGGCATTTGTATGTCTTCATTGGAGAAGTGTCTGTTCATGTTTTCTGCCCATTTTTTGACATGATTATCTGCTTTGTGTGTGTTGACTTTGAGGAGTTCTTTATAGATGGTCGATATCAGCCCTTGTCTGTATTGTCATTTGTGAATATCTTCTTCCATTTGGTGAGTTGCCTCTTTGTTTTGTTGACTGTTTCCTTCGCTCTGCAGAAGCTTTTGATCTTGATGAAGTCCCAAAACTTCATTTTCACATTTGTTTCCCATGCCTTTAGAGACATATCTTGAAAGAAGTTGTTGTGGCTGATGTTAAAGAGGTTACTGCCTATATTCTCCTCTAGGATTCTGATGGATTCCTGCCTCACCTTGAGGTATTTTATCCATTTTGAGTTTATCTTTGTGTAAGGTGTAAGAGAATGGTCGAATTTCATTCTTCTACATATAGCTGTCCAATTTTCCCAGCACCATTTATTGAAGAGACTTTCTTTTTTCCACTGTATATTTTTTTCTGCTTTGTCAAAGTTTATTTGACCATAGAGTTGAGGGTCCATATCTGGGCTCACTACTCTGTTCCACTGGTCTATGTGTCTGTTTTTATGCCGGTACCATACTGTCTTGGGGATCACAGCTTTGTATAGTAAAGCTTGAAATCGGGCAACGTGGTGCCCTGTTTTTTTTTTTTTTCTTTTTCAACATTTCCTTAGCAATTTGGGGTCTCTTCTGGTTTCATAAAAATTTTAGGGTTGTTTGCTCCAGCTCTTTGAAACGTGCCAGTGGAATTTTGATCGGAATGGCACTGAAAGTATAGATTGCTCCAGGCAGTTTAGATATTTTAACAATGTTTATTCTCCAATCCATTCGCATGGAATGGTCTTCCATCTTTAAGTGTCTCCTTCAATTTCTTTCATAAGTATTCTGTAGTTCCTCGAGTACAGATCCTTTACCTCTTTGTTTAGGTTTATTCCCATGTATCTTATGGTTCTTGGTGCTACAGTAAATGGAATCGGTTCTCTAATTTTCCTTTCTGTATTTTCATTGTTAGTGTATAGAAAAGCAACTGCTTTCTGTACACTGATTTTGTATCCTGTCACATCACTGAATTGCTGTATGAGTTCTAGTAGTTTGGGGGTGGAGTCTTTGGGTTTTCCATACAAAGTACCATGTGATCTACGAAGAAAGAGAGATTGACTTCTTCATTGACAATTTGAATACCTTTTATTTCTCTTTGTTGTCTGATTGCTGTTGCTAGGATGTCTAATGCTATGTTGAACAAGAGTAGTGAGAGTAGGCATCCGTGTCATGTTCCTGATCTAAGAGAGAAGGCTCTCCTGGTCTCAAAGGAAGGATGATATTCACTGTGGGTTTTTCATAGGTAGATTTTATGAAGTTCAGGAATGTTCCCTCTATCCCTATACTTTGAAGTGTTTTAATCAGGAAAGGATGTTGTTTCTTGTCAACTGCTTTTTCTGCATTACTTGAGAGGACCATGTGGTTCTTCTCTCTTCTCTTGTTGATTTGTTCTATCATATGGATCGACCTGCAAGTGTTGAACAACCCTGGCAATCCAGGGCAAATCTCACCTGGTCACAGCGCATAATCTTTTTAGGTACTGTTGGATCCTATTAGCTAAGATCTTGTTGAGAATCTTAGCATACATATTCATTAGGGATATTGGTCTGAAATTCTCCTTTTTTGGTGGGATTTTTGCCTGGTTTGGGGACCAGTGTAATGCTGGTTCATAAGAAGAGTCTGGGTCACCTTAGTGGCTCAGAGGGTTAAACCTCTGCCTTAAGCTCAGGTCATGATCTCAGGGTCCTGGGATCAAGCCCCACATCCGGCTCTCTGCTCAGCAGGGCGCCTGCTTCCTCTTCTTTGCCTGCCTCTCTACCTACGTGAGATCTCTCTCTCTCTCTCTCTCTCTCTCTGTCAAATAAATAAATAAAATCTTTTTTAAAAACGAGTCTGGAAGTTTTCCTTCTGCTTCCATTTTTTGGAACACCTTCAGGAGAATAGGTATTATTTCTTCTTTGAAAGTTTCCCCATGGAATCTGTCAAGTCCTGGGCTCTTGCTTTTTGGGAGGATTTGATCACTGCTTCAATCTCACTACTAGATATTGGTCTATTCAGGTTATCAATTTCTTCCTGATTCAGTTTTGAAAGTTTATAGTTTTCCAAGAATGCATCAATTTCATCTAGGTTGCTTAACTTATTGGCATATAACTGTTAATTTCTGATGATTGTTTCTATTTCCTTTTTGTTAGTTGTGATCTCTCCTTTTTCTGTCATAATTTTATTAATTTCGGTCTTCTCTCTTTTCTTTTGGATTATTTTGGCCAATGGTTTATCGATCTTATTAATTCATTTAAAGAAAACCAGCCTCTAGTTTTGTTGATGTGTTCTACTCTATCTCTGATTTCTATCTCATTGATCTCTGCTCTAATTTTGATTATTTCCCTTTTTGTTTGGGGGTTGGCTTAACTTGTTGTTCATTCTTCAGTTCTTTAAGGTATAAAGACTTCTGGTGTATTCTGGATTTTTCAATTCTTCTGAGGGAGGCTTGGGTGGCTATGTATTTCCCCCTTAGGACCAACTTTGCTGTATCCCATAGGATTTGGACCAAAGTTTCTTCATTCTCACTGGTTTCCATTAATTGCTTAAATTCTTTGATTTCCTGGTTGATCCATGCATTCTTAAGCAAGGTGGCGGGTGTTTGGGAATTCCAGGTGTTTGGGAATTCCTTCCAAAATTCTTCTTGTGGTTGAGCTCCAGTTTCAAAGCATTGTGATGTGCGAATATTCAGGGAATAATCTCAATCTTTTGGTATCGGTTGAGCCCTGATTTGTGACCCAGTATGTGGTCTGAATTCTGGAGAGGGTTCCATGTGCCCTCAAGAAGAATGAGTATTTTGTTGTTTTAGGGTGGCATGTTCGGTATATACTTAAGAGGTCCATCTGGTCCAATGTGTCATTCAATGCTCTTGTTTCTTTAACGATTTTCTGCTTGGATGATCTGTCTATTACTGAGACTGGTGTGTTAAGATCCCCTAATATTGATGTATTCATATCAATATGACTCTTTTTTTGATTAACAGTAGTATTATGTAGATGGCTGCTCCCATGTTGGGGGCATAAATATTTACAATTGTTAGATCTTCTTGGTGGATAGCCCCTTTAAGAATGATGTAGTGTCTTTCTGTATCTCTGACTACATTCTTTAGTTTTAAATCTAATTTATCTAATATGAGAATTGTTACCCTACCCTTCTTTTGAGGCCTATTGGCATGAACATTGCTTTCCATCCCTTCACTTTCAGTCCTGATGTATCCTTTGGCTCAAAATGGGTCTCTTGTAGGCAACATATGGATCGGTCCTGTCCTTTTATTCAATCTGCAACCCTCTGACATTTTATGGGCGCATATAGGTCATTCACATTGAAAGTGACTGTAAAGAGATTCGTTTTTATTGACATCGTGTTACCTGTAAAGTCTTTGTTTCTACAGATTGTCTCCATAAATTTCTGTTCAATTATATTCTTGTTTTTTCCCCCTATTTTATAGAATCTCCCTTCATATTTCATGTAGTGCCTGCTTAGTGGTCACATATCTTATCCTTTCCAGTCTTGGAAGCTCTTTATCTCTCCATCCATTTTGAATGTCAGTCTTGCTGGATAAAATATTCTTGGCTGCATGTTCTTTTCTTTTAGTGCCCTGAATACAGCTTTGCAGCCCTCTGTGGCTTGCCAGATTTCTGTGGACAGGCCTGCCATTATTCTGATGGGCCTTCCTCTATATGTAAGTAATATCTTCCCCCTAGACGCTTTCAAGAGCTCCTGTCTAAAATTATGATTAATCACTTCCACAACCAGGTGTCTCAAGGTCTTTCTAGATGCTTTGATCTTGGAGGGAAACTTTTCTGCCTCCAGAATAGGAATGCTGGATCCATTCCTCAGACTGGGAAAATTTTCTTGGAGAATTTGTTTAACTATATCTTCTAGTCTTCTTTCTTTCTCCTCCCCATCAGGGATTCCAATAATTCTGATGATGGAATGTTTCATGACTTCATTTATTTCCCTAATTCTGTTTTCATGGCCTCTCAGCTGATTGTACCAGGCCTCCTCCTGATCCTTTTTCTCTATCAGTTTGTCCTCTATATCACTAATTGTATTTTTTGTCTCAGTTACCCTAGCTGCTAAAGAATTTAGATTAGATTGGAACTCGTTGATAGCATAGTTAACATCACCACTGGTGACTTTCACTTCTTCCCTATTCAATTCCATTTTGCCATTAATGGCTTTCTCCAACCTAGCCATAGCCTGGATAATTGTTAGCCTGAATTCCGTTTCTGGCATATTGTTTATGTCCATATCCAATATCTCTGATGGAGAGGGCACAGTCTCTGAATTTTTCCTATGTTGGGCATTCCTCCTTCCAGTCATTTTGGTGAGAGATGGCTGAGGGGATGTGTTGCTGTATATATCAACCATGGTCGAAGCAAGATGTACCCTGGAATGCTTCTGATCGGTCAGGAGTCCCACCAAAAAGAAAGAAAATAGAAGAGAGAGAGAGACAGACAGACAGAGGCAGAGAGAGAGAGGCAGGGGAAAAAAAAGAAAAAAAATAGGAGAATACCCATCCCGAATGGGCCCGCAAAGCAAGCTTTATAAAGTATACAAACAAAAACAGACAAACAAAAAGGCCAACAAAAGTAGATGGCAAAAAAAAAAAAAAAAAAAAAAAAAGAACCCAGCCAAAATGAACCCCACGTATAAGATTTATATACTATCAGAACAAAGGCAAATACACAGAAATAATGATAGAAGAAAAAGATGGGAATGTGGTTATAAATTCTCAGTGTGTTTGAGGAAGTTTATTTTCATTCTTCCTGGGGGTATCTTGATATTTTTCTTAAAGGACTAACTTCCCCCAGATAAAGGGGGATTAAAACTGGCTTATATATAGGGGTAGTATTTACTGGGAAAAGAGGATTGCCTTGAAGTTTATCTCTATATGAATATTAAAAAGAAATAGCAAAAGAAAAACACAGTTATATGTATCAAAAATTTCTAGTTAAAAGGTTATTACAGAATTAGTTATACTGAACCACTTATTGCTCTGGTAAATAGGTTAAATATTTTTTTAAAAAATAGAATAAGAATAGTTGGAATTAAAAATAAAAATTGTAGGGCGCCTGGGTGGCTCAGTGGGTTAAGCCTCTGCCTTCGGCTCAGGTCATGATCTCAGGGTCCTGGGACTGAGCCCCACAATGGGCTCTCTGCTTGGCAGGGAGCTTGCTTCCCCCACTCTCTCTCTCTGCCTGCCTCTCTGCCTATTTGTGATCTCTCTCTCTCTCTCTCTCTCTCTCTCTCTGTGTGTGTGTCAAATAAATAAACATAATCTTTTAAAAATTTTGTATATGAAATGTATGGCTTTACATAAAGCCTATACGGCTTTAGGGCAATTTCAGGAGCTAAATATTTTCTTTAACCCTGATATTGGGGTTTTACAGTTTTATGCGGATCCTGTAGTGGTTGTCCTCTTGTTTTTGATTTTTGTTTGTTTGTTTTTGTTTTTGTTTTATTGTCTGGCTTTCTGGGGAAGGGGCCTGCCTCTTGGTTTTTCTGGCAGTCTTCCTAGAGTTGAGTCCTTCTTCCCCCTATCAAGGGGCTGGGTTTGAGGAAACCGGTTTTTCAGGCTTTTTTTTTCCTCTGGAAGTTTTTGTTTGTTTGTTTGTTTGCCCCCCACTGTGGTGGCATTTGGCGGTTATGGAGGTTTAGTGGAAATCAAAATGCACCCAGACCTCCATCGCAGAGAGAAGCCTCAGTCTGTTCCCCTCTGGGTGTTCCAGAGCACATAAACTGCCCATCTGCCACCTCCCACCAGCAGAGCATGGCCTCAGCCACAGTCTCAGGGGTTGCAGGAGCTCCCACTTGTATCCCAATGTAACCAAAACAATGAGAAGTAATAGTCCAGAGAGCTGGTTTCCAGTGGCTTCCTCTGCCCTGTCAGGGCAGAGTCAGGGCATGTCCAACCATCAGGGAGGTCCCAACAAGAGACAGGATGCTGAAATTTTCATGCTGGCCCAGGCTGGGAGTGTTCAGACACTCGCCCATCCTAGAGAGCACCAGTAGGTGCTCACACAGACCTCTCTCAGGGGAGGGTGTGGAGCTCAGCTCAACCCTGGTCATGCAACATGGTTGTAGAGTATAAAAGGATATGGTAATAGACAGCACCAGCTGGCGTCCTCACCAGATTCTCTCACTTGAGGCACACCCAGAGGCTCTCATGCACACAGGCAGCTTGGGAGCAAGGCCTGGCATCCTCGCCACACTCTCTGGCACAGCACCAACAGAGGCCATCCTGGGTCCATGGACTAATTCCATGCCCAATTCCACCAACCTCCCCCTATATCTTTTGCTCTTTTTGGGTGTTTTCAACTAGATTCCAAGTTAATTATTGGACCATTCCATTTTGCACACATCTGTTTCTCCTTATCCCATCTGCAGCGCTTTCCTCTAGATTGCAAAGGCCCACTGGAAGCGCTTCTGCTAGCAGCAAGCACGATGTTCCTGAAGGGTACTGGTCTCCCCAGACTGGTTTTCAGGGCAAGGAGAGGGTGCACTTTCCAGTAGCTGCCACCCATATGTGCCCAAGGGCTTCTCCCATAAGGAATCTTGGTGTTGGCTGAACATTGCCTTCTACACAGATTTGTTTCTGCATGTTCCAAACGACCATCCTTCCATCATCTAGCTCCCTTGGATTGGATATCATATATCTCTTCCTGCATCAGGAAGGTACTTGAGTGCTCCTTCCTAACACTTGTGTCTAGGGTATGCAGAACAGTGGGCCTTGGCTCCTTCCCTAGATTACCAAACATACATTGGATACGGCCTCGCTCTTCTGGAAACAGGAATGGTTGGAGTCCTCCCTCCTTTGCAAACCAGGTGCTCAGAGTCAAACCTTTTCATGTTTCTGCATTTTCGTTGGGAAAAGGCTTCTATTTTCCCCAGGCAAGGCATTGCTTCCATGCTGTTTTTTCCACACATGCTGTCTCAGAGGTATGCATTGGGAACATTCCCAGATGCTTACAAGCACAGATGCTGAAGGACTTCTGGCTCGATACTCCTTGTTTGTACAAGTTGTAATTTCCACAGACCTCTTTCTGGCCTCGAGGCATATGGCCCCTTCCCTCTAGCTTTACACCCATCTCGGACATGGGGTCTCTCCTCCAGAAGGCAGCCTGTAGGGAGAATTGCCTCTGCCACTGATTCATTTCTCACAGTGAAATCGGTGCCACTTTCCCCTTGACTCTACCAAAGTTTCAGAGAACATTTTCATCCCATGAAGCAGAGGTTCCTTTGAAGGCATTTTGCCACACAAGCCCCTCTCACAGGGAAAGTTTGGGCACTTTCCCATTTCTGAAACACCTACATGCTCGAAGGTTTCCCTCTTGCAGAAACTTGCTTGCTGAACCTTGCCTTCTCCACAGGGCTTTGCTTAAGTGTCCCAGACATGGCCCCTTCCCTCCATGACCACATTTGATTGGATCTGTCTTCTGGAAGAAGAAGGAGTTGAGGCCTCCACGTCCCATGGACCTGTTTCTCAGAGTGAAAGTGGGGAGGGCTTCCTGAGGATTCCCCCATGTGCATTTTCATCTTTGAAAATGCTTTTCCCTTCAGGAAGAAAGAGATGACTGGATGATCTCAGGGTTGTCCTGAACACCCTCCTGCTCACATGAAGGAGAACGTATTAGTTTCCATGGGTGCATACCATGCAGGTGTCCCCTTTGAAGATTCTTGGATGACATGGAGGAATGCATTCCCCACAGCCTTGGTTGCCCTTGGATGGGCCATGGCATCTTCCCTAGATTACCACACATACATTGGATACTGCCTCTCTCTTCTGGAAACAGAAACTCTGGAGTCCTCCCTCCTTTGTGAACCAGGTGCTCAGAGTCAAAGCTCAGGTGATTTGCCCATGATTGCTCACCTTCAGGTGAGAGAGATTTAGTCTCCCGAAAGCAAGAGGTGACTTGAACCTTGTATTCTCCACAGACATCTTTGACATGCCATCGGATAGGCCACCTTCGAGTTGCTTAAATGCATATGCTGAGATGCACACATGCTGGATGCTTCTCTTGGAGGATCCTGTGGTTCACGCCAACATGGCTTCACCATAGAATTACTTCTACATGTCAGGGACCCAACCCTTTCTTATTTGAACACACCTATCCTTGATATCCCCTCTGTCTTGTGGGGACCAGAATAGTTTGCACATTCCATACTCCACAGACCCTTTTCTCAGAGTCAATCTTTGACATTTACTCCTGGATTCCGAACATGCCCTGAAACATGCTCTGATCTGCCAGATGCTATAGAATGTCAAGGGGCCTCAGGACATGGCAGCTGGAAACTAAGGGTGTATTTTATGGAGCCCCACATTACACGATAAAAGACAATAATCCAAACAAATAAATGAAATAGAAACCCACCTCCTACCTGAGATCAAGACATGACTGGAATGTTTTGTTCTTGTAGATTTGTTTTCAGAGGATCGGTAGGATACTTGCTTGTTGCTTCAACACATACATGCAGCAAGACTTCACCATTGAAGGATATGTTGTTCCCTCAACCTTGCATGCTCTGGAGTCTTGTTTCCATGCATCAGGGAAATGACACCTGCCCAATCCTGTCAGACATATACTTGATATCACCTCCTCTTTGGAAAGAGGTATACGTGGGCAATTCTATTTTTTGGAGATTTAGTTTCTCAGGGTTTCATCAGTTGTAGTTTCCTCATGATTCCACACAGCTATTTGAAAACCTCTCTGTCTTTCAGATGTCAGAGTTGACTTGAATCCTGTGTTCTCCACTGACTGTTTTCTCAGAAGGAAGGATAGGGCCCTTTCTTGATTCTTTCACACATACAAGGCAGAGCGCTCTCCATGGGAGTTTCTCGTTGATTCCTCAAGGTTACATTTTCCTCAGTCTGGTTTCTATGTTAAGAAATTACTTGAGTGCTCCTTCCTAAATCTTGTGTCTAGAGTATGGGGAAGGGCAGTATTTTTGTGATTCTGCATCTGCATTTGAAAAGGCTTCTATTTTCTCCAATGCAAGGCATTGCTTCAATGCTGTGTTCTCCACACCCGCTGTCTCAGTGGGATGCATAGGGAACATTCTCAGGAGCTTACAAACACACATGCTGGATGACTTCTTGGTTGATGGTCCTTCTTTGATATTATTGCATTTTCCATAAAGTTCTTTCTGACCTTGAAGCACATGGCACTTTCCCTATCTTCTCTTGCACATCTCCGATAGGCCATCTGTCCTCTTGATGCCAGGAGGTGTGTAGAATTCCCTCAGCTGCTTACTCATTTCTCATAGTGAAATCAGCGCTAGTTTCCTCCTGACTCTACCTGAGCCTTGGAGAAGGCTTCCATTTCAGAAAGCAGAGGTTCCATGAAGGCTGTTTGCCACACAGACCTCTTAATCCCAGGGAATATTTGGGCACTTTACCATTTCTGAAGCACTACATGCTCAAAGGCTTCCCTCTTGCAGAAACGTGTTCACTGAACATTGCTTTCTCTACAGACTTTTGCTCAAGCATCCCAGACATGGCCCCTTCCCTCAATTACCACACCTCGATTGGACTTGTCTTCATTCATCTGGAACCATAAGGAGATGAGGCATCCAGGTTCCATGTTTCTTAGTCTTAAAGCAGGATGGGTGGAGGAGGGGTCAAGATGGCGGGGAAGTACCAGGCTGAGACAACATCAGGCAGCAGGAGATCAGCTAGATAGCCTATCAAACCATTCCAAACACCTACGAATCCAACAGGAGAGTGAAGAGAAGAAGAGCAACAATCCTAGAAACAGAAAACCAACCACTTTCTAAATGTTTATCTTAACAACTTTCTTAAAAAAATCTTTTTAGGACCTTTATTATTATAGTCATATTTTATCCTTCACTGTATCTAACTTTATTCTTTGTATACACATAGGGGTTTTTTTTTCTTCTAAAAAATTTTGGGGTACAACTTCTTCTAATAGATCAAAATATACTCCAAACCTAGTACCGGGATTGATCTAGTCTCCAGCCCAAGGAAGTTCTCTCTACTTTCTTTTTTATTTTTTTTTTTATTCTCCCTGCCAACTTACTTTATCAACTCCTTTGTTAGGAAAAAACTTTTTTCATCTTTATAGTCATATTTCATTCCTTTGTTGTGTTTATCCTTATATATGTTTTTCATTCTTTAAAATTTTGGGAGGTAGTTTCTCCTAAGAGACCAAAATAGTCCCCAAATTAAGTGGGCGACCCTGTTCTAGTCACCAGTCTAATACATATATATATTTTTTTCTTTTTTTATATATTTTTCTTAATTTGTGTTCTCTTTTTTAAATTTTTTTTTCTCTTTTCTGAACTTCTTTTTACCCCCTCCCTCCCCCCACAATTTGGGGTCTCTTCTGATTTGGTTAAAGCACATCTCCCTGGGGTCTTTGCCATCCTTTTAGTATTACATTTGCTCCTTCATATATTCTTATCTGGACAAAATGACAGGGCG
>ML103449.1:30129-66294 GCA_003697995.1 Taxidea taxus jeffersonii
TCAGGACGACGATTCTCAAGGTTCTAGCCGGGCTCGAAAAAGGCATGGAAGATATATGGGAAAGCCTGTCTGGAGAAATAAAAGCCCTTTCTGGAGAAATAAAAGAACTAAAATCTAACCAAGTTGAAATTAAAGAAGCTATTAATGAGGTGCCATAAAAAATGGAGGCTCTTACTGCTTGGATAAATGAGGCAGAAGAAAGAATTAGTGATATAGAAGACCAAATGACAGAGAATAAAGAAGCTGAGCAAAAGAGAGACAAACAACTACCAGACCACGAGGGGAGAATTCAAGAGATAAGTGATACCATAAGATGAAACAACATTAGAATAATTGGGATTCCAGAAGAAGAAGAAAGAGAGAGAGAGAGGAGCAGAAGGTATATTGGACAGAATTATTGTAGAGAATTTCCCTAATATAGCAAAGGGAACAAGCATCAAAATCCAGGAGGTGCAGAGAATCCCCCTCAAAATCAATAGGAATAGGTTCACACCCCGTCATCTAATAGTAAAATTTACAAGTCTTAGCGACAAAGAGAAAATCCTGAAAGCAGCAGAGGACAAGAAGTCTGCAACATACAATTGTAAAAATATTAGATTTGGAGCAGACTTATCCACAGAGACCTGGCAGGCCAGAAAGAACTGGCATGATATATTCAGAGCACTAACCCAGAAAAACATGCATCCAAGAATACTTTATCCAGCTAGGATATCACTGAAAATAGAAGGAGAGATGAAAAGCTTCAGGACAAACAAAAACTGAAAGAATTTGTAAACACCAAACCAGCTCCACAGGAAATATTGAAAGGGGTCCTCTAAGCAAAGAGAGACCCTAAACATATTATCAGAAAGGAACAGAGGCAATATACAGTAACAATCACCTTACAGGCAATACAATGGCACTAAATTCATATCTCTCAATAGTTACCCTGAACGTAAATCGGCTAAATGCCCCAATCAAAAGACACGGGGTTTCAGAATGGATAAAAAACAAAACCCATCAATATGCTGCCTACAATAAACTCATTTTAGACCCAAAGGCACCTCCAGATTGAAAGTGAGGGGGTGGAAAACAATTTACCATGCTAATGGACATCAGAAGAAAGCTGAGGTCTCAATCCTTATATCAGATCAATGAGCTTTAAGCCAAAGACTATAATAAGAAATGAGGAAGGACACTATATCATACTCAAAGGGTCTGTCCAACAAGAAGATCTAACAATTTTAAATATCTATGCCCCTAACATAGGAGCAGCCAACTATATAAACCAATTAATAGCAAAATCAAAGAAGCACATTGACAATAATACAATAATAGTAGGGGATTTTAACATGCCCCTCACTGAAATGGACAGATCATCCAAGTAAAAGATCAACAAGGAAATAAAGGTCTTAAATGACACACTGGAGCAGATGGACATCACAGATATATTCAGAACATTCCATCCCAAAGCAACAGAATACACATTCTTCTCTAGTGCCCATGGAACATTCTCCAGAATAGATCACATGCTGCGTCATAAGTATCATAGGTATCATATGTATCAACCAGTATCAAAAGATTGGGATCATTCCCTGCATATTTTCAGACCACAATGCTCTGAAGCTAAAACTCAATCACAAGAGGAAATTTAGAAAGAGCACAAATACATGGAGACTCAACAGCATCCTTCTAAAGAATGAATGGGCCAACCAGGAAATTAAAGAAGAATTGAAAAAAAAAATCATGGAAACAAATGATAATGAAGACACAACGGTCCAAAATCTGTGGGACACAGAAAAGGCAGTCCTGAGAGGCAAATATATAGCGATACAAGCCTTTCTCAAGAAACAGGAAAGGTCTCAAATGCACAACCTAACCCTATACCTAAAGGAGCTTGAGAAAGAACAACAAAGAAAGCCTAAACCCAGCAGGAGAAGAGAAATAATAAAGATCAAAGTAGAAACCAATAAAATGGAAACCAAAAAAAAAAAAAAAAAAACACACACACACACACAAAAAAACCAACAACAACAATAGAACAAATCAACGAAATTAGGAGGTGGTTCTTTGAAAGAATTAATAAGATTGATAAACCCCTCGCTAGACTTATCAAAAAGAAAAGAGAAAGGACCCAAATAAATAAAATCATGAACGAAAGAGGAGAGATCACAAACAACACCAAAGAAATACAAACGATCATAAAAACATATTATGAGCAACTCTATGCCAACAAATTTGACAATCTGGAAGAAATGGTTGCTTTCCTAGAGACATGTAAACTGCCAAAACTGAACCAGGAAGAAATAAAAAACCTGAATAGTCCCATAACCAGTAAGGAGATTGAAACAGTCTTCAAAAATCTCCAAACAAACAAAAGCCCAGGGCCAGATGGCTTTCCAGGGGAATTCTACCAAACATTTAAAGAAGAATTAATTCCTATTCTCCTGAAACTGATACAAAAAATAGAAATGGAAGGAAAACTTCTGAACTCATTTTATGAGGCCAGCATCACCTGGATCCCCAAACCCGACAAGGATCCCATCAAAAAAGAGAATTACAGACCAATATCCTTGATGAACAGAGATGCGAAAATTCTCACCAAAACGCTTTCTAATAGGATCCAACAGTACTTTAAAGGGATTATTCACCATGACCAAGTGGGATTTATTCCAGGGCAGCAATATTGGTTCAACATCTACAAATCAATCAATGTGATACAATACATTAACAAAAGAAAGAACAAGAACCATATGATACTCTCCAGAGATGCTGAAAAAGCATTTGACAAATACAGCATCCCTTCCTAATCAAAACTCTTCAGAGTGTAGGGATAGAGGGCACATACCTCAATATTATCAAAGCCATCTATGAAAAACCACCACAAGTATCATTCTCAATGGAGAAAAACTGACAGCTTTTCCTCTAAGGTCAGGAACACAGCAGGGATGTCTGTTATCACCACTGCTATTTAACATAGTGCTAGAAGTCCTAGCCTCAGCAATCAGACAACAAAAAGAAATAAAAGGCATCCAAATTGGCAAAGAAGAAGTCAAACTATCACTCTTTGAAGATGATGTGATACTATATGTGGTAAACCCAAAAGGCTCCACTCCAAAACTGCTAGAGCTTGTACAGGAATTCAGTAGTGTCAGGATATAAAATGAATGCACAGAAATCAGTTGCATTTCTTTACACCAACAACTAGACAGAAGAAAGAGAAATTAAGGAGTCAATCCCACTTACACTCAAAACCATAAGAGACCGAGG
Source organism: Taxidea taxus jeffersonii (assembly GCA_003697995.1). Classification (NCBI taxonomy): domain Eukaryota; kingdom Metazoa; phylum Chordata; class Mammalia; order Carnivora; family Mustelidae; genus Taxidea; species Taxidea taxus. Next base: position 33,379 of record ML103449.1, read on the forward strand.
GATAAAAATAACCAAAGAGGCAAAGAATCTATACTCAGAGAACTACAAAGTACTGATGAAAGAAATTGAGGAAGACACAAAGAAATGGAAAAATGTTCCATGCTCATGGATTGGAAGAATAAATATGGTGAAAATGTCTGTGCTACCTAAAGCTATCTACACATTTAATGCAATGCCTATCAAAATCCCATCCAATTTTTTCAAGGAAATGGAACAAATAATCCTAAAATTTATATGGAACCAGAAAAGACCTCAAATAGCCAAAAGAATATTGAAAAAGAAAGCCTAGGTTTCTGGCATCACAATTACAGACTTCAAGCTCTATTACAAAGCTGTCATCATCAAGACAGTATGGTACTGGCACAAAAACAGACACATAGATCAATGGAACAGAATAGAGAGCCCAGAAATAGAGCCTCAACTCTATTGTCAACTAATCTGCGACAAAGCAGGAAAGAATATCCAATGGAAAAAAGACAGCCTCTTCAACAAATGGTGTTGGGAAAATTGGACAGCCACATGCAGAAAAATGAAATTGGACCATTTCCTTACACCACACACGAAAATAGACTCAAAATGGATGAAGGACCTCAATGTGAGAAAGGAATCCATCAAAATCCTTGAGGAGAACACAGGCAGCAACCTCTTCGACCTCAACCACAGCACCTAGGAACAACACCAAAGGCAAGGGAAGCAAGGGAAAAAATGAACTATTGGGACTTCATCAAGATCAAAAGCTTTTGCACAACAAAGGAAACAGTCAACAAAACCAAAAGACAACTGACAGAATCGGAGAAGATATTTGCAAACGATATATCAGATAAAGGGCTAGTATCGAAAATCTATAAAGAGCTTAGCAAACGCAACACCCAAAGAACAAATAATCCAATCAAGAAATGGGCAGAGGACATGAACAGACATTTCTGCAAAGAAGACATCCAGATGGCCAACAGACACATGAAAAAGTGCTCCACATCACTGGGCATCGGGAAAATACAAATCAAAGCCACAATGAGATACCACCTCACACGAGTCAGAATGGCTAAAATGAACAAATCAGGAAACGACAGACGCTGGCGAGGATGTGGAGAAAGGGGAATCCTCCTACACTGTTGGTGGGAATGCAAGCTGGTGCAACCACTCTGGAAAACAGCATGGAGGTTCCTCAAAAAATTAAAAATAGAGCTACCTTATGACCCAGCAATTGCACTACTGGGTATTAACCCTAAAGATACAAACGTAGTGATCCGAAGGGGCACGTGTACATGAATGTTTATAGCGGCAATGTCCACAATAGCCAAGTTATAGAAAGAACCTAGATGTCCATCAACAGATGAATGGATAAAGAAGAAGTGGTATGTGTGTATATCTATCATCTATCTATCTATCTATCTATATCTATATATCTATATCTATAGATATAGATATCTATAGATGCATATATATACATCGATGTATATATATGTATATACACATATACATATATGTATATATGTATATATATCAATGTGTATATGTATATATATGTATGTATACATATATATACACATCGATGTGTATATATGCATCTATATATATCTATATCTATAGATATATATGTATGTATATATATACAGTGGAATACTATGTATATATGTGTGTGTGTATATTTGTACATATATATATATATATATATATACACACACACACACACACACACACACACACACACACACAATGGAATACTATGCAGCCATCAAAAGAAATGAAATCTTACCATTTGTGACGACATGGATGGAACTAGAGGGTATTATGCTTAGCGAAATAAGTCAGTCAGAGAAAGACATCTATCATATAATCTCCATGATATGAGGAAGTGGAGATGCAATTGGGGTGGGGGTTAAGGGGGTAGGAAAAGAAAAAATGAAACAAGATGGGATCAGGAGGGAGACAAACCAAAAGAGACTCTTAATGTCATAAAACAGACTGAGGGGTGTGGGGGGAGAGGTGGGTTGGGAGAGGGTGGTGGGGTTACATTATATGTTTAAATAAAAATAAAATTAAAAAAATAATTTAACTATGGAAAAAAAAAGTGGGATGGGCTTCCTTGAGTATTCCCCCAGGTGCCTTTGAAAACGGTTCTCTCTTCCAGGAGGGAGATATTACTGTATCGCTTTGTCCTCCACACCCTCCTGCTCACACAAAACAAAAGGTTTTTTTCCCATGGGCACAACCAGACAAGCAGCTCCTTTGAAGATTGGTGGAAGGCAATGAAGACTTCCAGCTCCACAGACTTGTTTACCCTCAAAGGGGCCTTGGCACTTTCCCTAAGTTACTAAACACATGCATTTGATACAGTCTCAATTTTTTGGATACAAGATATTTTGGAGTCCTCCCTTCTTCCCAAACTAGCTCCTCAGAGCCAAAGCTCGGGCAATTTGCCCATGATTCCACACCTCCACACCAGAAATTTCAATCTTCCAAATGCAAGCGGTGACTTTAAACTTGTGTTCTCCACAGGCATCTTTCACTGCGTGTAGTTGATATCCCTTCTGTCTACTGCAACCATATCAGGGTGCCAATTCTGTACTTCACAGATCCGTTTCTCAGAGGTAATCTTTGACATTTACCTCCAGATTCCATATGTGCACTCAAAAATACTCCAATCTGCCAGATGCTGTAGGATGCCAAGGAGCCTTGGAACATGGCAGCCAAAAACTAAGGATATATTTTATGTTGCCCCACATCACACAATAAAAGTAAACAATCCAAATAAATGAAATAGAAAACCACCTCCATCTGGAGACCAGAACATGACTGGAATGTTTGGTTCTCCCTAGGCTTGTTCTCACAGGGAATAGTAGGGCCCTTTCTTTTTGCTTCAACACATACATGCAGCATGGCTTCGCTGCTGAAGGATATTTTGTTCCCTCAACCTTGCATGCTCCAGAGACTTATTTCCATACATCAGAGAAATGACACCTTCACGATCATCCAGATACAAATTTGATATCGCCTAACTTTTGGAATCAAGTGTGTGTAGGCAATTCCATTCCTCAGAGATTTGTTTTCTCAGAATTTCATCAGTTGTGTATTTCTCATGATTCCACACAGCTATTTGGAAACCTCTCTGTCATTCAGATATGAGAGTTGACTTGAATGGTGTGTTCTCTGCTGACTGCTTTCTCAGGGGGCACTTTCTTGATTCTTCCACACATACAAGGCAGAAGGCTCTCTATTGGAGTTTCTCATTTACTCAAAGATGCATTATTCTCAGACTGGTTTCTATACTCCAGGGAGTCAGAACCTTCCATATACCTGCTCACGGGGTATTTGATGGGGCCAGCATCTGCTGAAAAGAGAACTAGTTAAGAGTTCCATTCTCCACAGACTTGTTTCAGAGATCCAGCTGTGGTGGTATCCTGTGGAATCCACCTGTCCATTGCAAAACCCACCTATCTTCAGGAGGAAAGGCATCCTGAAGCATTGTCCCCTCCTCAGGATTGTTTTTGCAGTGGGAAAGATGGGGCCCCTTCCCGCTGCTGAAACACTTCCCTGCTCCAAGTTTCCCCCCCTTGAGGAGATGATCATTTGTTGAATGCGGCATTCCCCACAGACTTATTTCTTTGTATCAGTTACCTGACACCTTCTATATCCTAGCACGCAAAGATCTCCTTTCAATCTCCCCCGTGGAAGGCAGAATTTGTTGAGAGTTCCATTCACCACAGACGAGTCTGCCGAGGTTCCCTTGGCACTCCTTTCCTCTTCTCCCGTACTTTCCATGGAGAAACACTTTTTAAAGATGCACAATGTCACCTGAAATGGGATTCTCCACAGGCCCCCTTTTCAGTAAAAGTATAGCATCCATTCCCATTCCTGAAACCCTTGCATGCTCAAAGGCTGGTGCCCTCAGGGACTTGCTGGCTGTGGGTAGCACTCTCTAAGGATGAGGACCTATTGCCAAGGACCACAGCACCATCCGTGTCCTCACAAAAACAGACACTGGGCATCATCTCCATTTTCTGGTATCAGGCATTATTGGACCATTCCATTCTGCACAGACTTGTTTCTCTTTATATCATCTACCACACTTTCCTCTAGATTGCACGTTCCCATTGGAAATGGCTTCTGCCTGCAGGAACACGATGTTCCTAATGTGTACTGGTCTCTCCAGACTGGTTTTCATGGCAAGGGTAGAGTGTGCTTTCCAGTTGCTGAAGGCTTCTCCCGTGAGGGATCCTGGTGTTGTCTGAACACCGCGTCTTCTACACGGACTTGTTTCTGCACATTCTGAACGACCAACCTTCAATCATCTACCACCGATGGTATGGATATCATGTCTCTCTTCCAGCATCAAGAAGGTACTTTGTGTTCCTTCCTAAAACTTGTGTCTCGAGTTCTGGGAATTTCAGTGTTCTCATGATTCTGCATGTGCATTGGAAAAGGCTTCAATTTCCACCATGGTAGGGATTGCTTCAATGCTGTTGTTTCTACACATGCTCACTCAGAAGGATGCAGAGGGAACATTCCCTGGTGCTTACAAACACACATGCTGGAGGACTTCTGGTTTGATGCTACTTGTCCTCTCAAAGCTGCATTACCACAGATTTCTTTCAGCCCTTGAAGCGGATGGCACCTTCCCTCTACTATCATGCACATCTCTGGGTGGCATCTCTTCTCTGGAAGCCAGCATGTGTGCAGAATTCCCTCTGCCGCTGATTTGATTGTCACAGTGAAATGTGCACCACTATCCTCTTGACTCTACCCAATCCTCAGAGAATGTTTCCATTCCAGGAAGCAGAGGTTCCTTGAAGGCTGTACGCCACACAGACCTCTTTCCTATAGGAAAGGTTAGGGCACATTCCCGTTTCTTAAGCACCTATGTGCTTGAAGGCTTCCCATGTGCAGAAACATGCTGAACATTGCCTTCTCCACAGACTTTTGCATAACCATCACAGACATGGCCCCTTACCTGGATGACCACAACTCACTTTGGTTGTCTTCTGTCATCTGGATCCAGAAATGGTTGAGGCATCCATTTCCCATGGACCTGCTTCTCAGAGTTAATATGGGTTGGATTCCTGAGGATTTGAAAATGCTTCTCTCCTCAGGAAGGAAGAGATTACTGGATTGTTTTGTCCTGTTCACACTTCTGCTCACAGGGTGGAGAAGGTATTTGTTTTCACAGGCACCCACCATCAGGCTTCTGCTTTGAGATTCTTGGAGGTCAATATAGAATGCCTGCTCCACAAACTTGTTTCCCCTCAAATGGCCAATGGACACCTTCCATATATTACCACACATCCATTTGATACTGCCACTATCTTGTGGAAACAAGAATGGTTGGAATCTACTCTCCATCCAAAACTAGGTGCTCAGAGTCAAAGCTCAGGTGATTTGCACATGATTCCACACCTCCATGTGGGAATGTTTCAGTCTTCCAAAAGCAAAAGGTCACCTGAAGCTTGTATTCTCCGCAGTCTTCTTTCTCTTGAAGTCAGATATGCCACATTTGTGTAGCTTAAATGCATACACATCAGATGCTTCACCTTGGAGGATCCTGTGGTTCACATGAAGATGCACTCACCACAGAATTACTTCTGTGTGTAGGGACACAACCCCTTCCATTTTTGAACACACCTATACTTGATATCCTCTCTTCTTCTTGGGACCAGAGTGGGCTGCCAACTCCTTACTCCACAGACCCTTTTCTTGAGGTAATCTTTGCCATTTACGTCTGGATTTCACACACATACTTAAAAATGCTCTGATCTGCCAGATGCTGTAGAATGCCAGAGAGCATGAACATGGCAGCCCAAAACTAAGGATGTATATTACAGTGTCCCACATAACACAATAAAAATAAACAATCCAAACAAATAAATAAAATAGCACATCACCTACCTCCAGAGAACAAGACATGACTGAAACATTTGTTTCTCCCAAGTCTTGTTCTCACAGGGTAGGGTAGGGCACTTGCTTGTTGCTTTAACACATACATGCAGCAAGGCTTCACCATTGAAGGATATTTTGTTCCATCAACCTTTCGCACTCCAGAGACTTGATTCCATGCATAAGGCAAATGACACCTGCCCGATCCTGACAGACACATATTTGATATCGCCTCTCCTTTGGAAACAAGTATACATTGAGAGTTCATATCCTTGGAGAGTTGTTTCCTCAGAGTTTCATCGGTTGTGGGACACTCATGATTCCACACAGCTGTTTGGAAACTTCTCTGTCTTCCCATATGTCAGAGTTGACTTGAACGGTGTGTTCTCTGCTGACTGCTTTCTGAGAAGGAAGTATAGGGCACATAAGTAGTTGAGAGTTCCCTTCTCCGCACACTTGTCTTAAATACCCAGCTGTGGTGCTATCCTCAGGATTCCACCTGTCCATTGCAAAAGCCGCCTATCTTCAGGAGGAAAGGTTGTCCTGAAGCATTGTATCCTCTTCAGGCTTGTTTCCAAGTGAGAAAGATAGGTCCCATTCCCGCCGCTGAATCATCTCCATGCTCCAAGCTTCCTCCCTTGAGGAGACTGGCTGTATGCTGAAAGCGGCAGTCCTCAAAGACTTTCTATGTGTCAATTACCTGACATCTTCCATATCCTAGCATGCAAGATTCTGCTCTCAATCTCCCTTCTGGAAAGCCAGAATTTGTTGAGAGTTCCATTCACCACAACTGAGTCTGCCAATGATCCCCTTGCCCTCATTTCCTCGTCTCCCACACTTCCCATGGAGAAATACTTCTTCAAGGAGCACAATGTCACCTGAAATGGAGTTCTCCACTGACCATGTTCTCAGTGGAAATATAGCACCAGTTCCTGTTCCCAAAACACTTGCATGCTAAGGACTTGTTCCCTGAGTAACTTGTTGGCTGTGCCTAGGACTCTACAATGATGGGGACCTATCGCTGAGGACCATGGCACCTTCCATATCCTCACAGAAACAGACACTGGGCTTTGTCGCCATGTTCTGGTAACAAGCATTATTGGACCATTCCACTCTGCACAGACTTGTTTCTTGTTATTCCATCTGTGACACTTTCCTCTAGATTGCACAGGCCCAGTGGAAATTGTTATTACTGCAATAAGCATGATGTTCCTGAAGTGTGGTTGTCTCCCCAGACTGGTTTTCAGGGCAAGGAGAGGGTGCGCCTTCCTGTGGCTGCCACCCATACCTGCCTGAGGGCTTCTCATCTGAGGAATCTTGGTGTTGGATGAACGATGCCTTCTGCACAACCATTCTTCCATCATCTAGCTCCTTTGGATTGGATATCATGTCTCTCTTCCTGCACCAGGAATGTACTTGAGTGCTCCTCCCTAACACTTGTGTCTAGGGTAGGCAGAATGTGGTATTTTCATGTTTCTGCATCTGCATTGGAAAAAGGCTTCTATTTTCCCCAGGCAAGGCATTGCTTCCATTCTGTGTTCTCCAAACATGCTGTCTCAGAGGGATGCATAGGGAAGGTTCCCAGGTGCTTGCAAACACACATGCTGGAGGACTTCTGGCTTGATGCTCCTTGTTTGTACAAGTTGAATTTTCCACAGACTTCTTTCTGACATTGAGGCACATGGCCCCTTCCCTCTAGTATCACGCCCATCTCGGACATGGGGTCTCTCCTCTGGAAGCCAAACTGTGGGGACAATTGCCTCCGCTGCTGATTCATTTCTCACAGTGAACTCGGTGGACTTTCCTCTTGACTCTACCCAAGCTTCAGAAAACATTTAAATTCCAGGAAGCAGAGGTTCCTTGAAGGCAGTTTGCCACACAGATCTCTTTCTCACAGGGAAGGTTTCTGAAGCACCTACATTCTCGAAAGCTTCCCTATTGCAGAAATGTGCTTGCTGAACATTGCCTTCTCCACAGACCTTTGCCTAAGCATCACAGACATGGCCCCTTCTCTTTATTACCACACCTTGATTGGATCTGTCTTCTGTCATCTGGAATGTGAAGCATTTGAGGCATCCATATCCCATGGACCTGTTTCTCAGATTAAAATGTTGTGGGGTTCCTAAGCATTCCTCCACGTGCCTTTGAAAATGCTTCCCTCCTCTGGTTGGAAGAAAATACTGGAACGTTTTGTCCTGCAAGCCCTTCTTCTTGCACGATGGGAAGATAATGTTTCCACAGGCCCATGCCAGTCAGGCTTCTCCTTTGAAGGTTTTTTGAGGTCAAAGGAGAACTCATTCTCCATTGTTTCCCCTCAGATGGACACTGGCACCTTCCATGTATTACCAAACATACATTTGGTACCGCCTTTATCTTCTGGAAAGAAGAACAGTTGGAGAACTCCCTTCTTCTTCAACTAGGTCCTCAGAGTGAAAGCTGAGGCAATTTGATCAGGATGAATGTTTCAATCTCCTGAAAGCAATAGGTGACTTGAATATCATGTTTTCCACAGACTTCTTTCTTGGGTCATCAGATAGGGCACATTCACATTGCTAAATGCATATATGCCAAAATGCTTATTCTTGGAGTATCCTGTGGTTTATATAAAGCTTCCTTCATTGAGACTTGCTTCTACGAGTCAGGGACATGGCCCCTTCTGAATCCGAACACACCTATACTGAATATCTCTTCTTTCTTCTGGGAACCAGAGATGATTGCGAATTCCATCCTCCATGGACTCCTTTCTCAGAGTTAAACCTTTATCATTGAGCTCATGATTCCAAACCTGCACTCAAAAAATGCTCCAATCTGTCAGATGCTTAGACAGTCATTAGTCTTGGAACACGGTAGCCAAAAAAAAAAAAAAAAAAGAAAGAAAGAAAGAAAGAAGAAGTATTTTATGCTGCCGCACATAACACAATAAATATAAACAATCAAGAAATGAGATAGAAAACCTCCTCCCTCCAGACAACAAGACATGACTGGCATGTTTTGTTCCCCTAGGCTTGTTCTCACAGTAAAGGGTAGAGCCCTTTCCTGTTGCTTCAACACATACATGCAGCAAGGCTTCTCCCTTGATGGATATTTTGTTCCCTCAATGTTGTGTGCTCCACGGACTTGACTCCATGCATCATGTAATGACCGCTGTCCTATACTGCCAGGCATATATTTCATATGGCCTCAGCGTTATCAAGTATACATTGAGAATTGCTTTCCAATGGACTGTTATTCTCAGAAGTTCAAGTGAGGTGGGTTCCTCAAGATTCCACAGAGCTATTTGAAAGCCTTTCTGTCTCAGGATGTCATATTTGACTTGAATGGTCTGTTGTCTGTTGATTGCTTTCTCAGCAGGAAGGATAGGGCACTTTCCTGAATCTTGAACACATACAATGTAGAAAGCATTTTACATTTTTCTTCTTTGAAGCTTCTTGTTTGCTCAAAGTTGAATTCTCTACAGACTTGTTTCTGCCCTTTAGGGACTCAGAACCTTCTATATACAAGCACTCACATAATCGATATGGCCTGCAACTACTGAAAGAATTAGCTGAACATCCATTCTCCATGGACTTGTCTCTCAGAGATCCAAAGACAGCAGTATTTTCATGATTCCACACATCCATTGGAAATCATGCCTATCCTCTTGAGGAAATCTGTTTCATAAACCTTGAAACTGTGCAGACTTGATTCTCAGGAGAAAGATGGGACTAGTTCCTGTCACTTAAACACATACATACTCCCAGGTCCCCCCCTTGAGGAGACTTATTGTTTGCTGAAAGCAACATTCCCACAGACTTGTTTCTACATGTCAGGGACATGCCACCTATCCTAGCTGGCATAGGTTTGCTCTCGATATTTTCCTGTGGAATTCAGATTTCATTGAGAGTTCCAATATCCACAAAGGAGTTTGTCTGGGTTACCTCTGTGCTAATTTTCTATTCTCCCATGCCTCCCATTGAAAAACACTTGTTCTTCAAGGAGAAAAATGTCTCATGAAATTTGGTTCTCCAAAGACCTATTTCTCAGAGGGAAGAACAGCCTGTTTCCTGTTCCTGAAATACCTGCATGCTCAAGGGCTTCTCCGTTAAAGAAATTGTTTGCTGAGGGTAGCATTCTCCACAGACTGGGATCTATGCCAAGGACAATGGCATCTTTCCCTATTCTCTCAAGTATATACTTGACATCACTTCACTGTTCTGGAAGCAAGCATTATTTGGTAGTTCCATTCTCCCCAGACATGTGTATCAGTGTTGCGCTGGCACCAGATTCCCCTTGAGTCCACCTGTCCATTAGAGAACACTTCTGTCTTCAGGTACCAAGATATTCCTGAAGTGTTGTGGTCTTCCCAGACTTGTTTTTCAGGGCAAGGATAGTGTACCTTCCAGTTGCTTCAACACATATGTGCTCAAGGGATTCTCCCTGGAGGAATCTTGTTGTTGGCTGAAAATAGCCTTCTGCACAGACTTGTTTCTGTGCATTCCAAACATGGACCCATCCATAGGCTACAGCACTTGCATTCAATATTTTGGCTCTCTTAGAATCAAGAAGGTAGTGAGTGTTCTTTCTTAAACTTGTGACTATGGTTAAACGAACAGTTTCCTTGTGACTCTGCACATGCAATGCAAAACACTTCTCTATTCACCACGCAAGTGAGTGCTTCAACGTTTTGTTTTCCACAGACTCTCTTTCAGAGGGAAGCAGAGGGAACTTTACCTGGTGCTTAAATCAGACATGCTGAAGACTTTTTCCTAGATGCCGTGTCTTAGCACAAAGTTGCCTTCTCCACACACTTGTTTCTGCACCTGAGGGGCCTGGCACATTCCCTCTACTGTCACACATATCTCTGATAGGGTGTCTCTCCTTTGGAAGCCAACATTTGTGGAGAATTCTTTTCTCCACAGATCCTTTCCTCACAGAGTAATCACGCCAGGTTCCTTCTGATTCTACCCATGCCTTAGGAAATGTTTCTATACCAGGAAGTGGAGTTTCCTGCAAGGGTTTTTGCTACACAGACTTCTTTCTCACATTGAAGGATAGGGTGCTTGGCTGTTTTAAACACATACATGCTTGAGTGATTCACTTGCAGAAACATGCTCGCTGGATGTTACCTTCTCTACAGAACTTTGACTAAGCGTCACAGACATGACAGTTTCCCTAGACTACCAAACCTCAATTTTTTATGTCCTCTGTCTTCTGGAACTAGAAGTGGAGGCTTCCATTCTCCACTGACCTGTTTCTCAGTAATATTGGGGTCAGCTTCCTGAGGATTCCCCCACGTGCCTTTGAAAACACTTCTCTCTTCAGGTAGGAAGAGAATACTGCAACATTGTGTCCTCCACAGCCTCGTTATCACATGAAGGAGAAGGTATGTTCATTTTGTTGACACGGACACAAATTCTCCTTTGACGATTCTTGTTTGTCAATGAAGAATGCGTTCTCCAGACTTGTTCCCACTTAGATAGTCCATGGCACCTTCTTTATATTACCAGCCATACATTTGATATTGCCTCTATCATCTGGAAACTAGAATTTTTGGCAAAATCCCTTCTTCCCAGTCTTGGTTCTTAGAGTAAACCCTGAGGCTATTTGCCCATGATTTCACACCTCTACTTGAGAAGGCTTCAATCTTCTGAAAGTAATAGGTGACTGGAACGTTGTGTTTCCAACAGACTTCTTTCTCAGGCCAATGGGTAGGCCACATTCCTGTTGTGTAAACACATACACATGAGAGGGCTTCTCCTGGATGAGTCTTGGGGTTTGCTTCAGGATGCATGCTCCACACAGTTACTTCTATGTATCTATGTGTTTGTGTTCAAACACACATAAACATGATATCCCTTCTATCTTCTGAAAAAAATGGGTTGCCTAATCAGTTCCCACAGACCTTTTACTCAGAGTTAAATCTTTCTCATTTCCTCATGCTTCCAAATGAGCACTTAAAAATGTTCTGATTGCTGAATGTTTGGATAAACAACAACCCTTGGTACCTGGCCCCCCCAAAATCTTATGGTGTATTTTATGGTGACTGACATAACACACTAAAAAGAATAAGTGTAAAAAATGAAATAGAAACCCTCCTTTCTTCAGACAACAAGACATGACTTGAATGTTTTGTTCTCCTTAGGCTTGTTCTCAGAAGGGTTGGTCACTTTGCTGACGCTTCAACAAACACATGGGGCAAGGCTCTCCTTTGATAGATATTGTTGTTCCCTCAATGTTGTATTCTCCACAGACTTGTTTCCATGCATCAGGGGAAAGGCACCTGCCCTATACATACTTGATATGACCCCTACATCTGGAATCAAGTATACATTGAAAATTCCATTCCTCAGAGGCTGTTATTCTTGGACGTTCACTGAGGGTGGGTTCCTCATGATCTCACACAGCTATTTGAAAACTTTTCTGTGTTAAGTATGTCAGAATTGACTTGAATGTTGTATTCTATGCCCAATGATTTTTCAGTGTGGAGGATAGGCCAGTTTCCTGATTTTTGAACACATACAATGTAGGAGCCTTCTTCATTGAAGTTCCATATTGTTGTCCCAAATTTGCATTCTCCACAGACTTGTTTCTACACTTGCTTCTACAGACTTGTTTCTACACCTCAGGAACCCAGAATCTATAGTATGCCAGCACATGTGTATTCAACATTGCCTGCATCTGCTGGAAAGGGGAATTGAGAGTTCCATTCTCTACAGACTTGTGTCTTAGAGATTGGTCAGACTGTGGTGGTATCCTCAGGATCCCACACGTTCATTGGAAAACCCTCCTATCTTTAGGAGGTAAGATGTTACCTAAACATGGTGCTCTCCATAGACTTGTTTCTTCGGGGAAAGATAGGACCCATTCCCATCACGCAAACACATACATCATCCAATGTTTCTCCCTTGAGGAAACTTGTCGATTGTTGAAAGTGGCATTCCCCACAGACTTATTTCTACATGTCAGGGACATGGAACCTTTGCTATCATAGCAGGTTTGGATCTGCTCTTGATCTCTCCTCTGGAAGACAGATTCTGTGAGAGTTCCATTCTCCACAAATGGGTTTGGCAGAGTTAAACCTGCACTAATTTCCTTTTCTCCCGCACCTCACTCTGAAAAACACATCTAAGGTCGCCTAGCTGGCTTAGTGGGTTAGGCCTCTGCCTTCAGCTCGGGTCATGGTCTCAGGGTCCTGGGATCAGGCCCACATCAGGCTCTTTGCTTGGTGGGGGGCCTGTTTCCCCCCACCTCCATCTGCCTGCCTCTCTGCCTAATTGCTCGCTCTCTCTCTCTCTGTAAAATAAATGAATAAATCTTTTTAAAAAAGGCAAAAAAAAAAAAGAAAAAGAAAACACTTTTACTTCAATAAGCAGAAAGTCACTTGAAATTTGGTTCTCCACAGACCTCTTTCTCAGAGGAAAGCATAACGCCCTTTCCTATTCCTGAACTGCATGAATGTTCAAAGGCTTCTTTCTTCGATAACTTGTTTGCTGATTGTAGCACTCCCTACGAACTGGGATCTATTATCAAGTACCATGGCAGCTCTCTTATATTCTCAAACATATACTTGTCATTGTCTCTATATTCTGGAAGCAAGTATTATTTGACGATTCCATTCTCCATAGATTTGTTTCTCAGTGCTCCATCTGTGGCAATTTCCTCTTGATTCCACATGTCCATTTGTATATGCTTCCTCATTCTGAGCAAACAAGATGTGCCTTAACAGTTATGGTCTCCCTAGACTTGTTTTTCAGGGGAAGGATACGGCGCTTTATTGTTGCTTTAACAGATACATGCCCAAAGGCTTCCCTTTGGAAGGATATGGCGCTTTATTGTTGCTTTAACAGATACATGCCCAAAGCAATCTTGTCACCTGAATGCTGTCTTCTGCACTGACTTGTTTCTACACAGTATGAACATGGAACCTTCCATAGGATACCACCATTGGATTGCATATCCTGGCCCTCTTCTAGAATCAAGTGGTAGTTGAGTGTTCCTTCCTAAACTTGCATCTAGAATTAAATGAACCATGGTTTCCTCATGATTCTGCACACAATTTGGAAAAATGTTCTATCTTCCCCATGCAAGTGAGTGCTTCAATGCTGTGTTCTCCACAGACCATCTCTCAGAGGAAGCATAGATAACTTCCCTGTTGTTTAAAAACGGAGATGCTGGAAGACATCTCCCTTTATGGAACTTGTTCACTCAACATTGCATTCTCCACAGATTTATTTCTAAACTCAATGGACATGGCACCTTCCCTATCCTATCATGCATATCTCTCATATGTTATCTCTGTCCTGGAAGCTAGAATTCCTGGAGAATTCCATTCTCTACAGAATCATTTCTCAAAATGAAATCCCCACCATTTTTCTCCTGATTCTACACATGCACTGAAACATGCTTCTATTTCAGGAAGCAGAGGTTCCTTGAACATTGTTTGCTAAATAGACTTCTTTCTCCATGGGATAGATAGGGTGCTTTCCTGTTTCTTTTCTCTTTTTCTTTTGTTTTTTTTTTTCCTTCTCCTTTATTTATTTGACACAGAGAGAGAGAAAGAGAGAGAGAGCACAAGCAGGCAGAGAGGCAGGCAGAAAGAGAGAGGGGGAAGCAGGCTCTCTGCTGAGGAGAGAGCCCAATGTGGGGCTTGATCCCAGAACACTATGGGTGGGAACTTGGTACTTTCTCTACCTTACCACACATTTTTGATATCAACTGTATCTCCAGGAAACAAGAATATGTTGAGAATTCCATTCATTGCAGTATTGTTTCTCAGAGAAAAACCTGCGGTGTCCTCATGATTCGACACCTCCATTTGTAAACACTTCAGAACCAAGAGGTTGCTTGAGTGTTGTGTTATCTACAGACAGTTCTCAGAGGAAAGGATAGGGCACCTTCCTGTTCCTTAAACATGTATCCTAGAAGTTTTTGCAATTGATTAACTTGTCATTTCTTAAAGTTGCAATGTCCACAGACTTTTTCTACATGTCACATATATGGCCCCTTCCCTCTTCTACCAGACATATATTTGATATTGCCTCTATCTACTGGAACAAGTATTATTTGACAATTCTATTCTCCACAGACATGTTTCCTCGTGAATCCACCCCATTTGAAAAAGTTTCTGTCTTCAGAAAGCAAGAACCTCCTGGAGAGCAAGATGGTGGAGATGTGGGGGATGCCATTTTACCCCATCCCCTGATTTTAGCTAAATGTACCATGCCAATGTGAACACCCATGAAATCAGCCTGAGATGTAAGATTATACATGCCTGATCTGTAAGGGTGCATAGGATCTTCAGTTGAGAGTTACAAAATATGGAATTGGGTTTTCACAGACATATATTGGAGGATGAACAGAAGGGGGAGGGAACCACCAGATGCTAACCATTGGTAATATCCCAGTGAAAAATCACCCTGAACTTGGGGAAAAGTCATAGCTTGGAGATCAGTGGTTGGGCGGGACAGATAACAGCTCTAAAAGAGAAAAAAAGGGGCTTAAAGGACAATCATTGGGGTTGTGTAGTAGCAGGCAAGCACCTGTGGACCAGCTACACCTGCAGCCTGCCCCTGCCTTTGAGGATACAGCAAAGAATTGAGTCAGTGGTACCTGGGGCTGAGGATGCCGTCATACCTGCACCTTCCTCTGCCAACACCACCTCTGCCTCGGCTGTGACGACCTGGCTCAGACTGGAGCCCACAGTACTGAAAATCGCAGCCTCAAGTTCCAGGCTTACCTGAATTGGTATGCTCATAGTTTTTGTGGCATGGAGGTACAGAGACAAGCAGAGGCCTTGCCTGACCACTGAGAGGGCCACTGGGGGTATGCACCAGGACTTGCAGAGAGGGAGTCTGTGTGTTCTGGAGGATTCAGAGAGGAACAGACTGTAGCATCTCTCTGATACAGAGGTCTGGGTGAGGACAGTTTAGTTTGTTCCGACCCTCCAAAAAGGCATGAAAATCCACCAAAGAACAAGATCTTGCCACCAGAGAACAAAAGCATGAAAAACTGGTTTCCATAGAGACTAGCCCCTTGAAAGGGGCAGGGTAACTCTGCCCAAGTAGGACTGACTGAAAAACATGGCATGTCCCTCCCCCAGGGGAGACAAGCTGAAATAATAAGAGGACAACAACAATAAGGTCCCCATAAAACCGTAAAACCCCAACACCAGGAGAAAACAGTATATTAAGCTCCTGGTTTTGACTCACATCCTGTATATTTCTTAGACACGAATTTCTCTCTCTCTTTTTTAGTTCTTTCTCATGATTCTTTGCCCTTATTTTGTTTTGTTTTTGTTTTACCTATTTATCATTTCAACTAGGAATAGGAATGTTGAATAGGATTACAATATATTTCATAGTAACTTTTTAACTTGAACTTTTTCATACATATAGTTTATATGTATGAAATTATGAAAATTATATTGTAAAAATTATATGTATGAAAAAATTCAAGTTAAAAAGTTATATGTACATAAATGTAAGAATATATATATTCGGTATTAATTTCCATGTATGTATGGGAAGTTGAGTTCTCTAACAAAGAGAACAAAGTACACCCAGAAATAACTGAAATACTCTTCCTCACCCACATCAAGGGATAATAACCACATTTTATCACCCCCACCCTTTTTATTTTGGGTTTTGTTTGTTTGTTTTGGTTTGGTTTGGGTTTTTTGTTGATCTTTTTTGTTTGTTTGTTTGTTTTGTTTGTTTGTTTCTGGGTGCTCCAGAGCACATACTTTCCCCCTCGGCCACTGGCAGAGCCTGTTCCCAGTCTCAGTCTCTGGGGACACAGGAACTCCTGCTTGTACCCAAAACCACAATAGCAGTGGCTGTCTGGGCAGCTCCAGACCACTGGAGAGGTTCCAAGCAGTGATAGCACACTGAGATTTTCCTGCTGGCCTGGGCTGGGAATGCTCAGACTCTCCAGTTGGAGAGAGACTGGTCTGCGGCCTGCAGGCACCTCTCTCAGGGAGGGGTGAGGAATGAGACTCAGTGTCTGGTAGCGCCATGCATGGAGAGTGCAAAAGGCTGCATTTCTGCCAGCTGGTGAGGCTCCCTGCCCCTCAGGGGGGGGCTGCCACCCAGATGCTCTCAGGCGCACTGGCGGCTCAGGGACCAAGACCTGGTTTCTTCACTGCATTCTCTCTGGTGCAGTGCCAGCGGTGACTGCCCTGGGTCCGGGGACTCAAGCCCCTGTCCCCAACCGCCCCAATTCCCACAATCTCCCCCCACGATCCTTTGCTCTCTTTGAGTGCCCCCAACAAGGCTCCAAGTGAATGCTGGTCCCCAATCACAGGCACTCTTGCATTGGGGTATCACTTTCAAATGGGTCACTTCTGGGGGCTCCCTCCCCCTTTTGTTTATCTTCTGATATCATTCCAATGTTCCCACTCTGCTTTACCTTCCCACTGGCATCTTCTGCCCCCATAGAGATCCAGAAGTGTATAATTCTAATTGCAGGTTGATTTCATGGGTGATCAGAGTTCTTTGGTAGGTAATCAGCTCACTTTAGGGTACAGGTTGAAATAGCGCCTCCTCCTACTTCCCCACCATCTTGTCTTTCCTCACAATCCTAAAATTTATATGGAACCAGAAAAAAAAACTCCAAATTGCCAAAGAAATGTTGCAAAAGAAAAGCAAATCTGAGGTATTGCGTTGCCTGATTTCAATCTATATTACAAATCTGTGATCACCAACACAGCATGGTATGCCACAAATACAGACACATTGACAGACAGAACAGAATAGAGAGCCCAGATATGGACTCTCAACTCTGTGGTCAAATAATCTTCGACAAAGCACGAAAAAGTATCCAATGGAAAAAAAAAGACAATCTCTTCCATAAATAGTGCTGGGAAAATTGGAGGACTATATATATAGAGCAATGAAATTTGACCATTCTCTTACACCGTATGGAAAGATAAACTTTATATGGATGAAAGACTCAATAGGAGACAGGAATCCATCAAAATCCTAGAGGGGAACATAGGCACTAACCTCTTTGAAACTGGCTAAAACAACTTCTTTCAAGACACATCTCCAAAGGCAATGGAAATGAAAGCAAAAATGGGCTTTGAGGACTTCCTTAAGATAACAGTCTTCTGCTCAGTAAAGGAAACAGTGAACAAAAGTAAGAGGCAACCCCCAGATGGGAGAATATATTTGCAAATGACACTAGAGACTAAGGGCTGATCCCAAAGATCTATAAAGAGCTTCTCAAACTCAACACCTCCCCCCAAAAATATTCCAGTTAAAAAATTGGCAGGAGTCATGGGCAGATATTTCTCCAACATACCAATAGCTAACAGGCACATGAAAAAGTGTTCGTCATCATTTGCTATCAGGGAAATTCAAATCAAAACCACACTGAGATACTACCATACAGCAGTTAGAATGGCAAAAACGAACAAGGCAGTAAAGAACAAATGTTGGAGATGTGGAGAATGGGGAATGTTTTTACACTGTTGGTGGGAATGCAAGTTGGTGCAGCCACTTTGGAAAATAGTGTGGAGGTTCCCCCCAAAACTAAAAAAAGAACTACTCTACAACCCACAAAGTATACTACTAGGTATGTACCACAAAGATACAAATGTACTGGGGAAAAAAAAGGGGGGGCTTTATGCACTGCAATGCTCATACTGGCAAATAGCCAAATTGTGGAAAGACCCAAGATGCCCTTCAACAGATGAATAGATAAGGAAGATATGGCCCATATACACAATGTGACAACTCAGCCATCAGAAAGGATAAATACACAGCTATTGCACCAACATGTATGGGAGTGGAGGAGACTATGTTAAGTGAAATAAGTCAAATGGAGAAAGTCAAATATCATACGGTCTCAGTTATTTGTGGAACATTAAGACTAGTATGGTGGACATTAGGAGAAGAAAGTGAAAAATGAAGGTGAGAAATCAGAGGGGGATAATCTATGAGAGATTACTGACTCTGTGAAACAAACTGAGGGTTTTAGGAGGGGGAGGTGTGAAGGATGGGTGAGCTTGGTGATAGGTATTAAGGAGGGCATGGACTGCATGGACAATGGAGTGTTTTATGCAAACAGTGAATCATGGAACACTACATCAAAAACTAATGGTATACAGTATTGTGTCTAACATAACATAATAATAAAAAGAGATCCTCCTTGAATGCTGTGTTCTCCACAGACTTCTTTCTCAAGGAGAAGTATAAGTCACATTCCTTTTGCTTAACCAAACATGTTAGAAGCTATCTCCCTTAAAGTATCTTGATATTCACTGAAAATAGCTTCTTATTTGGAGATACTTGCATTTTAAGAGCTTTATTTTCCAAAGATTTTGTATAGGCATCAGGGACATGGAATCTTCCTCATACCATACAACATTTGATATCACATATCTTCGGAAACAAGAATTAGTTGGGAAATCCATTATCCACAGACTTGTTTCTCAGAATTAATACTGCAGCAGTTTCCTCATACTTCCATACCTCCATTTGAAATCATTTCTATGTTCAGGAAGTAGGAGGTCCTTGAAAGTTGTGTTCTCCACAGACTTCTCTCTCAGAGGAAAGGGTATGGCACTTTACTGTTTATTTTAAAAATACATGCTAGGGGAGTCTGAGTAGCTCAGATGGTGAAATGTTTGCCTTTGACTCAAGTCATGATCTCAGGGTCCTTGAATTTAGTCCCACATCAGACTCTCTGCTCAGTGAGAAGTCTGTTTCTCCCTCTCCTCTCCTTTCCCTATCCTTGTTTGTGCTCTCTCTCTCTCTCTCTCTCTCTCTGTGTGTGTGTCAAATAAATAAATAAATAAATAAATAAATAAATAAATAAATAAATAAATAATAAATACTAAAAGGTTTATCTCTTGAAGACCTCTGTTTTTTGCTGAATGTTACATTCTCCACAGACTTGTTTCTAAGCAAAACGGAAATGGCACCTTCCCTATACTACCACACATATAAGTGATAACACCTTGATCTTCTGGAAACAAGAGTTAGTTGAAAATCCCATCCTACACACTGTTGGTTCTCAGAATTAAATCTTCAGTGGTTTCCTTATGATACCATACCTACATTTAAAATGCTTCTATGTTGGGTGGCTCAGTGGGTTAAAGCCTCTGCCTTCGGCTCAGGTCATGATCCCAGGGTCCTGGGATCAAGCCCTGCATTGGGCTCGCTGCTCAGCAGGGAGTCTTCTCCCCCCACACCCACTCTCTGCCTTCCCCTCTGCCTACTTGTGATCTCTGTCTTTCAAATAAATAAATAAATAAAATCTTAAAAAATAAAATGCTTCTATCTCATTAAGAAAGACCTTACTTGAAAGATTGTTTTCTACACACTTTTTTCTCAGAGGGAATGAAATGACACATTCCCTTCAGGAGTATTGTTTGCTAAAATTTGCATTTTCCACAGACTTGTTTCTTCACATCAGGGATATGGCACATTCTCTATACTTTCATAAATATATTTGATGTCACTGCTATCTTCTGGAAACAAGAAGTTAGTTTAGTGTCATTTTCTCCAAGGAATTGTTTCTAGAGTTAAACTAATGACCATATGCTCATGGTTCCAGAAGCACATTGGAAAACAAGCAAACAAACAAACAAACAAACAAAACCTCTATCTTCAGGAAACAAGAGGTTTCTTGAATGCTGTATTCTCCACAGTCCTCTTTCTCAGAGGGAACAATAGAGCACATTTCTGTTGCTTGAATACATCCATCTTAGTCGGCTTCTTCCCTGAAGAATCTTGCTGTTCACTGAAAGATGTATTCTCCACAGACTTGTTTCTATGCATCAGGGACATGGCACCTTCCTTATCCTACCACACATTTTTTGGGATTGTCTGCATCCTCTGGAAATGAGATTTAATTGAGAATTCCATTCTCCACATACTCGTTTCTCAGGATCAAATCTGCCATTGGTTCCTCACAATTCCACATGTGCATTTAAAAATTCTATCTTCAGCAAGCAAGAGATTACTTTAAAGTTGTGTTCTCCACAGATTTATTCCCAGTGGGAAGAATAGGGCACTTTCATGTTGTTTAAATGTTTTTTTTAAGATTTTATTTATTTATTATTAGTTAGAGAGAGAGAGAGAGAGCGCACAGGCATACAGAGAGGCAGGAAGAGGCAGAGGGAGAAGCAGGATCCCCGCTGAGCAAGGAGCCAGTTGTGGGACTTGATCCCAGGACTCCGGGATCATGACCTGCGCCGAAGGCAGTCGCTTAATCAACTGAGCCACCCAGGCGTCCCACTTTCATGTTGTTTAAACAACAACACACTAGATGGCTTCTGGCTTAAAGATTATTGTTGTTTGCTGAAAGATGCATTCTCCACAGACTTGTTTCTACCTGTGAGTGTTAGGCACCTTCCCTATCCTACTACATATATATTTGATATCGCTTCTATCTTCTGAAAACAAGAAACAAGAAATCCTTCTCCCCAAGGACTTTTTTTCCTACAGTGAAATTAATGGCAGATTCCTTCTGATCTGACACCTTCATTTAAAAAGGCTTCTATCATGGGGAGGGAACCACCAAAAGTGACCCACTGGAAAGTAAAACCCCAACATGAAAGTGCCCTGTGATTGGGGACCAACATTAACTTGGAGTCTGGTTAAAAGCACTCAAAACGAGCAAAAAATTTCAAGGGGCAACTGGTGGAATCAGGTGGTCATGGGCACAGGCTTAAGCCCATGGACCCAGGACAGCCACTGTCGGCGACCACCCATGCCAGAGAGAGTCTGATGGAGCCTCCAATCCATGGTACTTGAGCTCAAGGCTTTCTGCTGCTTGCACCACTGCTCATCTGGGACAACTCCCCCCTTCTTCTCACGCCTGAGAGAGCCTGGTGTGGGTGCTGGCTGGCCCTCTCTAGGACCATGGCTTTCTGCTGCTTGCACCACTGCTTGGTTGGGACCACTCCCCCTTCTGCTCAGGCCTGAGAGAGCCTGGTGTGGGTGCTGGCCAGCACTCTCTAGGACCACAGCCTTCTACCATCTGCATTACAGGGGCCCTGAGTGCACTCCTGTCTATACATGAGAGAGCCTGGTGTGGGCACCAGCTGGCAGTCTCTAGGACCTCAGACTTCCATGGCCAGCCACAGGGTCTGAATGCTCCCTGCCCACACATGAGAGAACCTAGCTCAATCCCCGGTCAGGATTTCTCCAGCAGCCTTCTGTGACGTGCGTGACCACTGGGTCTGAGCATATACGGCATGGGTCTGGGCTCCAGACAGCAGCCCCAGCAAAGGCAGCCAGCAGAAGTGGGCTCCCCAGACAAATATTACTCAAAATTTTGGTGGCATGGAGGTGCAAAGAGAAGCTGGGGCCTCAGGTGACCACTGGGATGGTGGTGGCAGGGGGTGCATACTACCTATGGGAGGTTGCACTGTTCAGTGGAGTTTGCAAAGGGGGATTCTGTGTGTTCTGGACCACCCAGAGGGGGACAGTCTGAGGTCTCTCTGAGGAGGAGTTCTGGGTGCAGACAGATTCTTTCTTTACTCCGACCTCCCGAAAGGCCACAAAAAATTGCCAAAGAATAAAAACCTCCAGAGAACAAAAACCTGAAAAAATGGTTTCCACAGAGCCCTGCTCTGTGATTGATAACATGCAGGGCTACTCAATCCAAGCAAGACTGACAGTAGGAGAAATCAGCAGACTCCTCCCTCAGAAGGCAAGCCAAAGAACAAGAGGAAAACCACCACAGGGTCCACATAAAACTGTAAAACCGCACATTCAGGGTAAAACCATATATTAAGCTCCCAATATTGCCCTAAAGCCTGTATATTTCACAGATACAATCGTTTTTGCATTCATTCTCACAATTCTTGTTTTTTAAAAAAAATTTAGTCTAATTAACATTACAACTAGAGTTTTTTTTTTACTTTATTTAAGCTTTATTTAAACATATAATGTAACCCCACCACCCTCACCCAACAACTAGAGTTTTAATACAACATATTCCATAATAACTTGAAGTTTTTAAATACATTTGCCTGTGTTTCTTCCTTCCTCTGAATATACATATAGATATAAGCTTCAAGGTAATCCTTTTTCCATATTCAGTACTATTCCTATATATAAAACAGTTTTAATTTCCCTCTATCTCTGGAAAGTTGAGTGCTTTAACAAAGATATCAAGATATACCCAGTAAGAACTGAAAAAACCTTTCTCACCTACATCAAGGATATATAACCAACCTGCCATCTTATTCTTCTGTCAGTGTTTCAGTGTATTTGTTTTTGTGCTGGTATCATATAAATCTTATTCTTGGTGTTCATTTTGGCTGTGTTCTTGTTTTCTTCCTGTCATTTACTTTGGTCATTCATTTTGTTTGTTCATTTTTGTTTATTTACCTCATATATCCTACGTTGGGGGCTCATTTTGCCTGTGTTCTCACTTTTTTTCTCTTTCTCTCTCTCTTTTTACTTTTTTCTTTCTTTCTGGTGGTGACTTCCAGTCACTCTGAAACTTTCCAGGGTGCACCTTGCCTGGATTGTGGTTGGCATATTCAGCTACATATCCCCTCAACTACCTCTCACCAATATGACTAGGAGGAACACCCAAGAGAGGACAAATTCAGTGACTGTGGCCTCTCTGACATAACTATTGGATATGGACATAAAAGTTTGTTGGAATATACCCTGAACAATTATCAAGGAAATGGCTAGGTTGGAGAAAACCATTAGTGACAACATAGAATCTCTATGGGCAGAAGTGAGAGCCAACCTGGAAGAGGTTAAAAAAGCTATCAACGAGATCCATACTAATCTAAATACTCTAACAGTTAGGGAACAGAGGCAGAAGATACAATTAATGATGTGGAATACAAACTGATAGAGAAAAAGGATAAGGAGGAGGCCTGTGACAAACAACTTAGAACCCATGAAAATAGAATTAGGGGGAAAAGATAACGCCATAAAACATTCCAACATCAGAATTATTGGGATACCTGAGGGGGTGGGGAGAGAGAGAAGACTAGAAGATATAGTTGAACAAATTCCAGATGGAAACTTACCCAACCTGGGCAATGGATCAAGCATTCATGTTGTAGAGGCAGAAAACACACCCATGAAGATCAATGAGTCTAGAAAGACCTCCAGACACTTGATTATGAAATTCATGAATCATAATTTTAGACAAGCGTTTCTAATGGAAGCTAGGGGGAAGAGATTCCTTCCATACA
Organism: Taxidea taxus jeffersonii; assembly: GCA_003697995.1. NCBI lineage: Eukaryota > Metazoa > Chordata > Mammalia > Carnivora > Mustelidae > Taxidea > Taxidea taxus. Next base: position 57,404 of record ML103449.1, read on the forward strand.
GAGGAAGGCCCATCAGAATAATGGCAGACCTGTCCACAGAAACCTGGCAAGCAAGAAAGGCCTGGCAAGATATGTTCAAGGTACTAAATGAGAATAACTTGTGGCCAAAATACTTTATCCAGCAAGGTTGACATTCAAAATGGATGAAGAGATGAAGAGTGTCCAAGACCAGCAAGGTTTAAAAGAGTATGTGACCACCAAGCCAGCACTACAAGAAATATTAAGGGGGATTCTATAAAAGAACACAGAACCCAAGAGTGACAAAGAATTGAAATTTACAGAAAAATATCTATAAAAACAAGTACCTCACAAGCAGCATGATATCAATAAAAAGACTTATTTTTCAATAATCACTCTCAGTGTGAATGGACTAAATGCTTCCATAAAATGACATAGCATTGCAGATTGGATAAAATGACAGGACCCATCCATATCCTATCTACAAGAGACACATTTGGAGCACAAAGATACATCCAGACTGAAAGTGAAGGGATAGAGAAGCATCATTCATGCCAATGGGTTTCAAAAGAAAGCTGAGGTAGCGATTTTCTCATATCAGATAGTTTAGATTTTAAGCTAAATACTGTAGTCAGAGATACAGAAGGACAATACATCATGCTGAAAGGATCTATCCAACAAGAAGTTCTAACAATTGTAAATATTTAGGCCCCCAATACACAAGCAGCCAACTACATAAGACAACTGTCAATAAAAATAAAGTGTCATATTGATAAGAATACATTAATTGTAGGGGATCTTAACACCCCACTCTCGGTAATAGATAGATCATCCATGCAGCAACTCAATAAACAAACAAGAACGTTGAATGACACATTGGACCAGATGGACCTCATTGATATATACAGAACTTCCACCTTAAGACAACTTAAAACACTCATGCTTCACAAGGGTACATGGAACTTTCTCCAGAAGAGACCACATACTGTGTCATAGATCAGGCCTAAACTGACACCAAAAGATGCAGATTATTCCATGTATATTCTCATACCACATTGCTCTGAAACTGGAACTCAATCCTAAGAAAAAGTTTGGAAGGAATTCAAACACTGGGAAGCTAAAGACCAATCTGCTCAAGAATGTTTGGATCAACCAGGAAATCAAAGAACTTAAACAATTCATGGAAACCAATGACAATGAAGACACATCAGTTGGAAACCTATGGGATACAATAAAGGTGGTCTTGAGGGGGAAATACATAACCACCCAAGCCTCACTGAAAAAAAAAAAAAAAAGAAAGAAAGAAAAATCCAGAATACACCACCTCTCTTTACACCTTAAGGAACTGGAAAATCAAGAACAAATTAAGCCAACCACACACACAAGAAGAGAAATAATCGATTAGAGCAGGGATCAATGGGATAGAAACTACAGATACATTAGAACACATCAACGAAACTAGCAGCTGGTTCTTTGAAAGAATCAATAAGATTGATAAGCAATTGGCAAAACTAATACAAAAGAAAAGAGAGAGGACCCAAATTAATAAAATTATGAATGAAAAGGAGAAATCACAACTAACACCACCCAAAACAAGAAAAAAAATCAGAAGTTATTATCAACAGTTATATAGCAATAAGTTAAGCAACCTAGGAGAAATGGATGCATTCCTGGAAACCTATTGATGGGGTCTGTTATCAATGGAATGAGACTGAGACAAAGTGAAAGTTATGAAAAACTTTATTCTATGCCAAGCATTAGAAGTTAGACTGACCGGTCAGGGGAACAAGACTGAGACAAAGTGAAAGTTGTGTAAAGCCTTATTCTATGCCAGCCAAGCATTAGAAGTTAGACTGACCGGCCAGGGGAAGGAGACTGAGACAGAGTGAAAGTTATGCAAAACGTTATTCTATGCCAAGCATTAAAAGTCAGACTGACCGGCCACGGCCGCCTCTGAAGAGAGCGACCCCCCTTGGTCTTACAGGCTAGTTTTTATGGGGCACAACCGCAGACCTCTACGTATGTGGCTTTGGCTGATTGGATGTCTTTTACCTGACTGGCCTTATTTTAGGTATGTGTTTTAGCAACGGTTACCTGGAATCAGTATCAGTAACTGCTGAGGTGTTTATTAAACAATAAAATGGCTACCTAGGCAACACGGCAACAACAAAATGGCTACCTAGACAACAAAATGGCTACCTAGGCAACATGGAGTCACTCTGGTTAAGCAGGCTCAGGCAGGCCCTAGGGGTTTAACAGGTTTAATGTGGAATCAGCCCCAACACTATAAACTTCCAAGACTGAATCAGGAAGTAATTGACAAACTGAATAGACCAGTATCTAGAAACGAGATTGGAGTAGTGATCAAAAACCTCCCAAAAACAAGAAAGGAGGACCTGATGGATTCCCTGGGGAATCCTACTGTAAGGTCTGTAATCAAAGGAGCGAGACTGATACAAAAGGAAAGTCAAGCAAAGCTTTATTTCGCGTCAAGCATCCAGAATCAAACTGACTGATCGGAGCCATCTCTTACAAAGAGGCAACCCTTCTCAGCCTCACAGATTAACTGCTATAGAGCAAAAGCCATGTGGTTGAGCCTGGCTACACACAGAGGTGGCCAATGAGATTGCAACACACAGAGAAAACTGCACAGTCATGCTAGGTCACACACGGGTGGCCAATGAGATTTCAATTTATCCTAGTAAATATACACATGGCCCACTGATTGGATGTCTCCACCTGCCTTGACCTGCCCTTGTATCTGGGCTTTGCTACCTGGGACTAGTTTCCTGGGCTTGCTTTTAAGTAAATTCCTCTGGGAGGGGCAGGTTCAATCTAAGTTTACTGCATAAACAACAAAATGGCTCCCTCTGGCTAAGTAAGCCCTTACATTCCCCCCTTTTCTTTGGAGATTAGTCAAATCCTTCACTTTTCAGCCAGTTCTATGTTCTCCTGTTGTAAGGGGTTATATTGAGCATGTAAGACTAACATTTTTATTGCTCTAATTTTCTTTTGTACAAATGACATTAGGGCATTTATAATGCAGGGGCCACAAAGTAACATTAGTGCACAGTTGGCTGATGAGTTAGCCATTCACCGCTTTGTATAACCTTTTCCATTTTTCCTAATTCCGTTCCTCTAATTTCCCAACTCTACTCCCCCATACTCTTTTATGAAGTGGCTCAGAAGCTCTTATGCAAACAGGTAACAATAGGAGCAACAATGAACTCATAGTCTTTTGAGTCTTAGCTTTAGCCCACGGTCAGCGGGGTCCATTGGCTGTGGCTTCCATCTCTGGGGGGCGTCCTCATCCTTGGCTCGTTTGATGTGACCCCCCCATAAATCCAAGCCCTGATGCCTTCTACTTTTATTGCCCTGGGGGTGATCAGGATGACAGTAAACAGTCCCTTCCAGCGAGGCTCCAAGTTTCCCACTTGACGGCGACGTATCCAAACCAAGTCCCCGGGTTGGTAAGGATGTGGCTCCACCTCCATCTCCATCTCAGTGTGGGCAGTTCTGATCCCTGTGTGGGCTAGACAGACTATAATGCCTGTAAGGACTGGAGTACAGACTGATCAGTCATTTCTGCTAGAGCAACCTCTTGTAACCAAGGGCAGAGTGGGGTGAGAGGGGTCTCCCAAACATTATTTCAAATGGGATTACCTTGTTTAAGTAGGGTGTACACTGCACCTTGAGAAGGGCGAAAGGAAGGAGATCCACCAATCCACCACCAGTCTCCAGAATTAGCTTTGTCAAGGTCTCTTTAAGAGTCCAGTTCTTTCTCTCTACTTGCCCAGAACTCTGAGGCCAATAGGCACAATGTAGTTTCCAATTAGTGCCCACAGCCTTGGCCAATGTCTGTGAGTCTGAGCTCATAAATGCAGGGCCATTGCCTGACCCTATCTCAAGAGGCAGCCCAAACCTAGGAATTATTTCTTCTAATAGATTTTTTTTGCTACCACTCCTGACATCTCATGTTTGGCGGAAAAGCCTCTACCCAGCCTGAAAAGGTATCTACAAAAACTAACATATACTTGTGCCTGTATTTTCCCGGTTTCATCTCTGTAAAATCTATTTCCCAATAAATTCCTGGTTCCTTACCTCTTTCTCTTTTCCCTCTTCCCATTTTGTTCCTCCTGCATTAACTGCCTGGCATTGAGCACATCTATCAACTATATCCTGAACCATATCCCTAATTTAGAAACCTGTAACTGCTTGCCCATAAGCTCCTTGAGTTTGCGTGTCCCCAGATGAGTGCCCTGATGTATTTGACTTACTAATTCCTTACCTAGTCTTCGAGGAAGAATTAACTTTCCTGTTTTAGTCTTAGCCCAGTCCCCTTCATAGTCCAATGTAGCCCATTTTTGTAAATACTTTAAGTCTTCCTCCAAATACTTTGGTTTTTCTGGTAGGGCTGGAGCCAGAAGTGTAACCAGCTCTTGCACTGTTTCTCGGGCTGCTTGCTTTGTGGCTCGATCTGCTAATTGGTTTCCTTTTGAAATCAGATCAGTCCCCTTTTGGTGTCCCGGGCAATGCATAAAGGCCACTTCTTTTGGATCCCAAATAGCCTGGAGGAGAGCCAATATTTTTCCTCTGTTTTTAATTTCTTTTCCTTTTGCTGTTAATAAGCCCCTTTCTTTACAAATAGCCCCATGTATATGGAGAGTAGCAAAGGCGTACCTGCTGTCTGTATAGATGTTGACAGTCTTACCCTTGGCCATCCGCAGTGCCTTGGTGAGTGCAATCAGCTCCGCTTTTTGTGCCAAGGTTCTGTGTGGCAGTGTTGTGGTCCAGAGTTCCTGCTCAGGGGAAACCACTGCAGCCCCCGCATACCTCTTTCCATTGACCAGGTAGCTACTCCCCTCTGTGAACAGAGTCATCCCCGAATCCGGGAGGGGAATGTCTCTGAGGTCCAGCCTTATTCCTATGACCTGGGTTAGGACCTCCCCACAGTCGTAGGGTGGTCAGCCAGCTCCTTTGGCAGGAGCATGGCTGGATTTAGCACCACCGGGGGTCGGAAGGTCACTCTTGGTTCATTGAGGAGGAGGGCCTGATACCCCATCACTCGGGCATTCATCATCCATCAGTCTGGTGGGGTCTGGAGAAGGCCCTCAATAGCGTGAGTGGTGAGATTTTGACCCAAAGTCAATTTACTTGCATCCTTGACCAGGAGGGCTGTGGCAGCAATTATGCAGAGGGAGGGGGGGAACCCAGCCACTGCTGGATCCAGTTTCTTGCTAAGATAAGCTACTGGCCTTTGCCAAGTCCCCAGAGTCTGAGTCAAAACTCCTTTGGCCACCCTGCCTTTTCATCCACATACAAGTGGAAGGGCTTGGTAATATCTGGGATGGTCAATGCTTGGGCACTCGGTAAGGCTGTCTGTAATTTGGAAATGCTCCTTCTGCCTCAGCTGTCCACTTTATCTTAGTGAGCCCCCCTTTTGCCAGTTCGTAGAGAGGTCGGGCAATCTCCGCGAACCATGGTATCCACAGCCTACAGTGGCCCACCGTCCCAAGAAACTCCCTCACTTGTTGGGATGTGGTGGGGTGGGGGTATCGGGTGATCACCTGTTTCCTGGACTCAGACAGTGAATGCACTCCCTCATGGAGATCAAAGCCTAGATACATGGTGTGGCTCTGACAGAGCTGTGCTTTTTCTTTGCTGACACCCGATACCCTTTTTCCTGCAGAGTCTGTAAGAGAGCTCTCCTTCCGGCAAACATGACTCATAGTCCTCAGCGGCTATTAGCAAGTCATCAACATACTGTAACAGAGTGACTCCCGGGTTGGAGGTTCTGTACTCATGCAAATCCTTGTGTAGGGCCTCATCGAAGATAGTGGGTGAATTCTTGAATCCCTGGGGAAGTCTTGTCCAGGTGAGCTGGCCTTGGAATCCTTCCTGTGGGTCGGACCACTCAAAAGCAAAGAGGGGCTGAGTCTCTCTTGCTAAAGATATGCAGAAAAATACATCTTTGAGATCTAACATAGTATAGACAGTTCTTTTGGGGCCCAGGAGGGAGAGGAGAGTATAGGGGTTAGGCTCCATTGGGTGGATATCTTCAACCTGTTTATTAACTTCCTGCAAGTCCTGAACAGTTCAGTACTCCCCAGTGTTGGCCTTTTTGATGGGCAGCAAAGGTGTGTTCCATGGAGATTTGCAAGGAACTAGGATCCCATCTCCTTGGGGGCAGTTAATGTGTTTTCTGATCCCTTCCTTTGCTTCCCAGGGGAGGGTGTACTGCCGGACGTCAATAGCCATGGTCGTTGCTTTTAATTGTACCAGCACTGGAGGCTGTCCCTTGGCCAAGCCAGGGGGCTTCCCTTCTGCCCAGACTTCCTCTCCAGATAGTTTGCCCATAGGTTTAAGTAAGGATAACAATTGGGCTCCCGTGTCCACCAGAAAATCAATTGATTTCCCCTCCACTTCAATTTTTACCTGAGGCTTAGGGAGGGGTTCCAAACCATGGCCCATTCAAGGCTCTGTTGGCCAGAATTGCGGTCTTCCTTTTGGGGCACTCCCTGGCCCAATGTCCTTTTTCCTTACAGTAAGTACACTAATCTAAATCTAAGTTTTCCTGCCTGACTTCTCTGTGATTAGGCTTTTCCTTCCATTTACCATCCCCTACCTGCCTTTCCCCTTTCCATTGACCTCTTTCCCCCTGTCTCCTTCCTGTCTCATGTAATGCCAAAACTTTAACTATTTTTTCTAATCTGTTTTTCATCTTCTTGTGTATCCCTGTTGTTAAACACCTTTTCTGATATTCTCAGTAACTCAGTCAGATTTTTCCCTTCAGATCCTTCAATTTTCTGAAGTCCCCTCCTTAATATCTGGGGCTGACTGACTGGCAAAGGTAGATTGTCTACGTGAGCTATTGTGCAACTTTTCTGAAGTTTACTCAATTTGTCTAGCTTAGGTAAACAAACATTTAAAGACAACCAAATCTAGAATTTGACAAAAACTCAGAATAGATATGGTTGATGACCCTTATCAAAACATTCCTCTAGAGTAGTTACAGCATTTGCCCAAATGTTTTAGATGGCAAATTTATGAATCAGTTAAGCACAAAATATGTTTACCAACAGATTTCAAAAGCACAAACTGAGCTCCAGCAACCAACGCTCTAGCATTTTATCCCATTTGGCTAAAACCTAGATGTCCAACAAATTTAATTCCATTTGTCATCCAAGCAAAATTCCAAAGTTTCAGGTTACCAAAGACTCCAAAAGTTACATTAACAATTACTCATCAAAACCCTGAGACAGGGCCATGTGTACGCGAATGTTTATAGCAGCAATGTCCACAATAGCCAAGTTATGGTAAGAACCTAGATGCCCATCAACAGATGAATGGATAAAGAAGATGTGGTATATATATAGGCAAAGGAATATTATGCAGCCATCAAAAGAAATGACATCTTACCATTTGCGATGACATGGATGGAACTAGAGGGTATTATGCTTAGCGAAATAAGTCAATCGGAGAAAGACAACTATCATATGATCTCCCTGATATGAGGAAGTGGAGATGCAATGGGGTGGGGGTTAAGGGGGTAGGGAAGGAAAAAATGAAACAGATGGGATTGGGAGGGAGACAAACCAAAAGAGACTCTTAATGTCATAAAACAAACTGAGGAGGGTTGGGAGAGGGTGGTGGGGTTACATTATATCTTTAAATTTAAAAAAAAAAAGTTAAAACAAAACAACCCTGAGACAGACAATTAACCATCCATTTAGTCATCTCCTTGTTAACAGATTTCACATTCCACCTGGGCCCACTCCACTTCAGACACCATGCTTTCCCACCAGAAACGGGGAGGGGCTAGGCAGTCCCTGTTGGGCCAGAGAAGGCAAGGAACTTCCCCCAAACCAAGGGAGTTTCGGCAGTTGCTTGGGAATATTCCTTTAAGTCTCTGTCTCAAGTTAGACTAACCACAGTTGGCTCCAGTTATAGCCATTAACACAAGAAATGAGATGAAAGTCAGAGTCCCCTTATTCTCTGCTTGTCCCATTTTTCCAAACAGCACAACAGACAACAAAAAGACAAGACAAAGACAACCGCAGGCCCAGTGGTCCTTACCCAGAACCTGCCACCGGTGGGGACTTTCTTGATCTCCTGACTGCCTAGGGGGACTTGAACCCCCTGACCACCTAGGGGGACTCGAACTCTCTGACCACCTAGGGGGACTCAAACCCCCTGACTATCCAAGGAGACTCAAGCCCCTGGTGACTGCCTAGGGGGACTTGAACCCCTGATGATCTAGGGGGACTCAAACTCCCTGACTGCCTAGGGGGACTCGAACCCCCTGGAGGGAAGGGGCATCCCTCCATCCACTCCAGCCCTGGGGAGCATGGCTGCATCCAGCTTCTCCCTGGTGGGCTATACCCTGGAGCTCCACAACCAGACAGATAGGATCCTGAGATATTACCTCTTACCTCTGGAGACATTTCCCAGAAATTCTGATGCTGGCTCAGTTCTCACCATTTGATTCTGGAGAGCCCCCAATGATAGGTTCATAATCAAAGGACCGAGACTAATACAAAACGAAAGTCAAGCAAACCTTTATTTGACGCCAAGCATTGAGAATCAAACCAACCAGCCGGGGCCATCTCTTACAAAGAGGCGACCCCTCTCAGCCTCACAGACTAACTTTTATAGCCAAAAGCCATGTGGTTGAGCCTGGCTACACACACAGTTGGCCAATGAGATTGCAACACACAGGGAAAACTGCACAGTCGTGCTAGGTTACGCACAGGTGGGCAATGAGATTTCAATTTACCCTAGTAGATATATGCACACCCCACTGATTGGATGTCTCCACCTGGCTTGACCCTGCCCCTCCCAGAGGAATTTACTTAAAAACAAGTTCAGGGAAACCAGTTCCAGGTAGGAAAGCCCAGATACAAGGCGGGGGGGGGGGGGGGGGGGGGGGGGGG